>JAAAKG020153531.1:0-30824 GCA_010014905.2 Druon quercuslanigerum
TCTACTGAGACTCTTCTTGTTAACTAATTTCCGCCATACTTTTCTGTCCTGGCATACTTCTCTAGCTTCTTTAACGTGATAATTTTTATTAACTTTGAATTTCACGAAAATATTTTAAAGTGATATACTGCTATTTATATGAAAATAAAATTTATTTTCGGTATATAAATTAGAAAAAAAAATAATAATAAATATAATATTAAAAATAAAATAATTAATAAATAAATAATTAATAATAATTAATAATTCATTAGTAATCATTGTTTTTGCGCGAATCTATTAGATTGGTTACCGGTGGCGCTCTTATTTAAAATTATTTTGTTCATGTTTTCGTTTATAATTCTTTACAGCAAACAATAATTATAACACTGACCAATGTCGTTGACGTGTACTGTGGCGAAAAATGATTTTAGCCCCGCTTTGTCTGTATCTTAAGCATTGGTCTAGTGTGTTGTGGTTTTTCGGATGTATATTGCTCTAAAAGTTTTGGTGTAAAATGGATTAATTTTTTTTTTAGATATAATAATTTTCCTAAGAAAATAAGGACTCAGCTACAGGCATCTTTCATATTAACCTTAAAAATTGCGTTATCCGATCTACACGAAAATTGCACAATTATAAAAAAGGCGATGGCTTGAGAATTCGAATATCAAAAACAGAGGGCTACGATATAAAATCCTTTTGCATTTTATAGAAAATGGCATGCTTGACAGGTAATTTTTGCAGAATGACAACATATTTTTTGAATATCTTAGATTCTACTATTTAATAACTTGGATATTGTGAGTTAAAATCTTTTTTTAACATCTACGGATGCTCCACTTCAATATCTAGATTTCAGTCCAATAGTTAAATCGCTAAGATATTAACTCATAATATCTAGATAGTCTGCGCCGTTTGTGCAAATTATGTATTTAATAATCATGAAAAATGAAAATTATATAATAATAATTCCAAAAATAACTGTTTTTTAAACAGTAATATTTTTGAAAATTTAATTTAATCAATTAATGTAATTGAAGCGTTTAAATTGTTAAATTGTATACATTTAAAAAAAAAAAATTTCGAGGGTTAGGCTGGCATCATCTTCATATATGGCCCATATACGGGACCAAATGTCGGGCCGAAGTAGAGAAGCCAAAGACGATTGACCGTTATCATTTGCCTAGTTGGCCCGACCAGTGGCGCACAAATTTGGACCGACCACCCGACGGTTAGGCCGACCGTGGGCCGAAGATCAATTCGCACCTGCGGAAGATCTACGAGAATCAATAAGTATTTCATGAAGTCCGTTTTAAGACTTCCAAACATGAAAAATGGAAATTTGCGCATATTTTGAGTAGTTAATTAGTACTTGCATTATATTGAATTAATCCTCATCAGAACCTCATAACGTCTCTGAGGCTAGAGAATTTAAGAGAATAAAAAGAGTACTTATATTTCAACTCCGGTGTTTCGTAAATATAAGAAAATATCTTATTTAAGCGAGAAAACGCTAAAATTAGAAACGTTAATTTATTCAAAAATATGCGTTCAATTTGCAAAGAATTTACTTAATTAAACACAAGTAAGCTTGGTTTTATTTTTTAAAATAGTATAAAGAAGCCCTATCCATAATTCTTTTTTCATGCAAATTTATACACTGGAAATCCCATTTAAGTATATCCCATTTACGTTGTTCCGAGAACGCATGCGCGGTCGCGCGTAAGATATGGTCAAATGAAATATTTGGTACAGGTAACAGACGGAACTTTATAAAGAAAATTATTTGAGCCAACTAAATTGCTTTTTTACATCAACCACTTGCTCGAAAAAACTATTTTATTACGGTAACATTTCTTTCTCAGTGTTTCCGTTAAAATACCTACCCGATATTTTCCTGGCAAAAAAACGTACAACATTCATCGAACCAACAAGCCCTAAAATAAAAATAAAAAGTTACAACGCCATTAATCGCGTCTGGACCATTCGCGGATGGCGAATGAAAAAAAGGCGAAGAATAATCGTGCAGCCAATTCCGCTGCCAAGCGTGCATTTTGGTATTACGTACGACATCGATAACGTAGATGCTACGACATCTACTTGAGAATTTTCTCACAATATAATCACTGCCTTATACTGTCACCATAATATTTTATTATTCCAAAGAAAAGTGATGAAGGAACATACACAGTGATTCTGACAGAGTTGGAGAAAAATCGCAGAAAAAGAAATGCAAATCCGAAAACTAGTGCGCCAGTATCGCTAAGCATTACAAGTGAGTACTGGAATAGTGCTGGCCCAGTAAAGATAGCCAGTACTGGAACTCCAGTAGGTTTTACTGGGCCAGTGGTGTATTTCTACCTGGGATCCTCTTTTACGTCTAATTTTTTTGGTTGGAAATAACTGTTTTTCATATTTCTTAAAACATAAGTGTCTTTTTTGAAATACAATGATTTTTTAAATTTAAAGCACGATTTCCTATACAAAATACAAAACAATAGTAAATACAAAAATGGTTAATCTAATGATATATGTTTATAATCTGGAAAATAATTATAATGTAATAAATTTTTGCAAACTATAAACCTTCTATGAAATTTAACGATTTTAGTATAAAATAACCGATATCCCACAACGAAACAACAACTTATTTAGCTGCAACAATTCCTTTTAATTTAAAATAATAATACAAATCATTTAAGATTGTTAAGAAAATTGAAGAGAAAAAATTAACAAATGTCTGGTAACTTTTTGGAAGTCTTTCAGATTTTAAAGATATTTGTAGTTTTTCTCTGTTTGTAATCTCTTCAGGTAGGATATTTGTGTGATAAAAATAATTAGTTTGGTAAACTGAGGACATTACGACAATTAAGCAAATTTTCACTTCAAGTAATGGAAACATGAAATAGGTTAATATTTCAGATCAAAATATGAATAATTATTTGAAAATTCATTATTAATTTCGAAATTCATAACTTTGCTTTAATATTGAACGGTATCAAGCATTAAACGCTGTAAACTAAACAATTTAACCCTTAACGGTGAAATGGATTGTCTCACATCCTAGCCAAAGTTTAATCGTTAATATCTGTAGGTAGTCATTTAAAATTGGACCTATCACGCTAGGGGACATCTAGTTTCATTGTTAACGTTAATTTTTGCAGACGAGTTTCAATTATAAAAAACATTTTGAACAAAACGAAATTAATTTATGGTGTTTGAAGATGGAATCGGAATATGTAGAAAGTGAAATTTCTGAATCTGACTAAAATGACGAAGATATGGTGAATGCAACACTGGGATCAAGAAATTTAGAGAGTCGAGCTCCTAGAAGACCAGAAACGAAATTTCGAATAATCAAATAAAAAGTTTCATAAAAACATAGTTTTCAATTTTAATATATAAAAAAATATAATATTTGTGTTTTTCTATATTTCTATTTTATCCTTAGAAAAGTGGCTTTTTTTAAAAAAAACCTTACATTACGTTTCACGAGATAAATATACTTTTTGGAACACACGTTGTAGGCCATGGGTCAATCATGAAGAGCAAATATTCGAAAATATCCCGATTTAATTTTATCAAAAAATATTAAAGATTCAAAATGTTATACAATTTTCCGTTAAAAAATTACTTTCTGTGACTGATTTGTTTGTTGATTTTTAAAACTGTTTCAAAATGGAAAATTCACCAAAACTCCCACTTAGCCTTCTTTTATAATGCTTGAAAAATATATAAATATTTGTTTCATTTTAAAATATTGAAAACTCTGTATTTGACATCAATTTAAAGTCGTTGGAGTGTGAGGCATCCCCATCAATTGTTTAGTTTTTTGATCTTCTATTTTTACATGGTCTACACAGTTTATCGTGTTTCGAATTTTAATTTATTTAAAATTCTTAGAAAGTGTCTACAGATTCACTAATCTTTTATCAGACGTTTTTCTATTTAGAATGTTTTAATGTCAGAATTATAACTGTTTTACTAATATGAAGCTTTTTGAATTAAAGCGCTGAGATTTATAATCTATTGTATTAAAAATTAGTCAAAGTCAAATTAGTCAAAGATGCTGAAATTACAAGGCACTTTCGGGTAGCATATTAAGACGTTAATAATAATTAAAGTTTTAACAAAATTATAAAACAAAATAGTTGGTATTTGTTTCCAATACAGCTTTCTAACGAAATTGGATAACGTACCAAATGCCATTCTAATATATTAATTTCTTAGAAAGGTGCCGTGTTTAGAGACGGACAGGCATACATTTTCATAAATACAGACATTCGCAAAAACCTATTTTTCGGGTTTAGAGGGTCTCAAGACGTGGACATTTGATTAAAGGGGGGGGGGGGGGGCATGATTATACAAATTTAATACCGCCTCCCATGAGAATGAAAAAATTAGCATACATCAAAGATTTTAAAAAATTTTAATCTTCTTTATATATTTATGATTTTATATTAAAATTCTTTTTTGAAAATACAAATTTCCAGAGAAAATACTAACATTAAACCGATTATCTTTTAAATTGTTTGCAGGACATATTTTCTATTCATAATTTGTATATTAATTAATGTTCAAGAGTTTTTTTTACAAATTTGTTAAACTTTATCACAGCTTCAAAAAAACATGAAAAAATGATCAATTATTGGGATTATATAGGATTTTTAGAAAAACAGGAGGAAAAATGAGAATGGGAATGTGACTGTTATCCCTGATATAGTATTTCATTAATCTTCTTGAATACGCACCGTATTTTCTTATTTAGTTCAAAAAGAGAAATGACTACATTACTTTTCTTTCTAAATTATTTTGCGGCGAACAGACAACACCGTCAGTGTTTTTTCCGCACGTAAGGTATCACTGAAAGTGTAGTTGAAATAGAAAATTGCGTGTAATAAAGACGGTTGATCCAAATCATAATTCATTCCACGTTTTCAGTAATTTTAAATGCATGTACTTGTGCACATTTGAATAATAAATAGTTCCTTCCCGTCACGCACTTCCTTATCATTACATGAGTCTCTTTTCAGGAACTCAACACGACACGAAAAACCAGACATAATATAATAGAAAGAAGTGATTAATTTCGGTCCTCATAAATCGTCTGAGAACAGGAAATTGAATAGAATTCCCTTAAAATCACCATAAAAACGGTTTGCTCTTAAGCGATTTTGTGATTCTACGATTTACTAAAAAACCTTTTTTAATTTTTTTAATTATACATTTAATTCCAAAAATTAAAATAAAAAATAAAAATTTACATCATGAACTTCATACAATTTTGTGTTAATCCAAAATTTTTTCATAAATCGATAAAGAAAATAAATTGTTTATATTTTATACTTAGTTACGACCGCAATTTTAATTCTAATTTAGAGACAGGATTCCTCCTGTGCTAATAATTCTGGTTTTGAAATTTGAAAGGGTTCAAAAGATTCAAATAAATTTAATCAATTTCTTAAGATTTCAAGAGATTTCTAAAAAAAATTCTAAGATTTTAAAGATTTCTGGTTTGAAACAGGGAATTTTGGAAAAGAGTTTATTATAATTCTGAGTTGGAACATTAGATAATTTTAGACTATGAGAATTACTATTCGAATTTCGAAAAGAGAATTTTGTAATAGAATTAGAATTCTGAGTTTGAACAGGGACTTTTTATAGTTCACTTCTTCTAAATCAAAAATCTCTGTTCCAATTTGAATAATAATTCTTTACAAAAATTCCCTGTCCCAAACTTAAAAATATAATTCTTTACTAAAATTCCATATGTCAGAGTATAAATTATAATTCTTGAAAAAAAACCCTTTTCCAAGTCAGAATTACGTTTATTTCGAATAAATTCCCTTTTCCCAATCAGAATTATACTTATTTAAATAATTTTCTAAAATAATTCAGAACTATAGTTAGTCCCTTGTTCCAAAATTACCTGTACCAAGGCAAAATTATAATAGTTTACAAAATCTCCTGTAACTAAGTGAACATTAAAATTTGTTATCTTTTATATTTCAATTATTTAGTGCTCCTCTAAACTCAGAATTAAAATTCGTTTGGAAAATTTCAAATTTCAAATTCAAAGAGGGAATTTCGAAATTGTGACGCATTCTGACATGGAACAGGAATATTTTTTTAATTCCCTTCATTTAAATTTAAATTAAAATTCTCTGTTTCAAAGTTAACAGTATATATCTTCAGAGGAATTATTTCTGTATTTTACTTTTTATTTCCCCGCCCAAATTCACAATTATAATTCCTAGAGCATATTTTTAATTTAAAGTCCCAATTATATTTATTTCCAAGAAGTTCCTGTTACAAGTCAGACTAAAATCATCTACTGATTTGATATTAGAATTTAGAAATAATTTAGAAAGTCCCTTTTTCTAAATTAAAATTGAAATCCTTTTTTAAAATTTCCGTTACATGTCTAAAATTTTCTATTCTTAGTCAAATTATAATTCCTTATACAAAAGATCCTGGTCGTATTGTTGAAAGTGTAATTCTAAATATTTTCTATTCTAAAGTTACCCTCAAATGAATATTACAATTTTATACTTAAAAAAAAATCACTATCCCAATTATTAAAATTATCTTTCTCTCCGTATATTCCCCGTACAAAATTTACAATTCCAATTCTTTATGAAAATTTCAATTCTTTGCGAAATTCCGTGTCGTAAACTCAAAATTATATTTCCATACTGAAAGACTATGCCGCAGCTTAGAGTTGAAGGGTAGCAGTACATAACTAGATTACGAACGAAATGGGAATTTTTCAAAACGGCGGGAAAACATTTTTAACCTGTTATTGAATTTAATTGTTTAATGAATCGTCTAAGAATTTTGAGATTTATATTTCATGAGATATTAGAATCAGCTTTGGATGGCTATTAAAAATGGAATTTTTAATTTTTTACAAAAATAAAATATTCCTCTCCCAATAAAATCAAAATTCATTACTGGAATATCACAGTATGACAGATATGTTTTTGTTAAAAAATACAAAAATAAATTCATTAAATAATAATGTTTTTAAGAAATATCCATATTAAGAGGTTCAAAAAATTTATTATTGCGTTAAAATTGGAAATAAATTGTAACTAATACCATATTTTGAATACATTTATTTAAATTTACCAATTCAATTTACTGCAATGTTTATATGAGTTTTGAAGAATATTTATTTTAATAAAACCATTTTGGATCAAAATTATGATTATCTAGATCTGTACTGCAACCTTTCAATTATAAATCTTTTAGAATATTTGTTTAAAAGTCCGTATATTTGTAACTATTCATGTAAACTTGTTCTATATTTCTTTTAATTATTCCCAGTCGCAGCACAGAATTATAATTCTTCACTAAAATTTCATGTCTCAAAGCAAAATTATTATATTCCCTACTGCAAGGGAGAATTATGATTTTAAAAATTATTATTAAAATGTATTAAAATGTATGAAAACAATTTTATTTGCCTATCAGTACATTCGAGGGGAAAATGCTGAACGTTGAATCACATTTTCAGTCATTTCCTGGTATTCCCGATTTCCCGGTCAGGTAAAAACTCCTCTTCATAATCAATTTTTTAATTCGGGGCTTAAATTAATAAACATTCAATTGAAAATAGTAAACCAAAAACTCGAATTTTAAGCAAATTGAAACAATTATGATAATTACAATTACGACCCCTTCGCATATAAATGTGCAATTCGCAGTAACGAGCAGGTCTCCACCTGTTTGAAATCCCCGCGAGGAATCACGTCCTGATTACCCTCGATTAATTACGAGGATTCCATAGTAAGTGCAATGCATAATAATTAGCACAAAGCAGCCGATCGCGTTGTTCGAATTCTCGTTTCTGTGGTCGAATTATGAATATATAGGTTTACAACATTCCCAGGCCCATTCCACAGGAACTTGGGAGTCGTATATCACGATTGGGTGACGATATTGGAAATATATTGTTCTTATCGCCAAACGCTCCAGCTTAATTAAGTTTAAATATTAGCCAATTGCACATTTTACATAATTAGCCCATACCCTGTTTATCACAACTGTCGATAGATAGGATATTATACATGGAGTCGTTAATTACCACGGCTCGTTGACACTGGGATCATATCATTAAATTCTAGTAAGCAACTTTAACCTAGCGGTTATATTTTCATTTAATCTGTACTTTGAACCAAATTAACTTGCTGATATCTAAACATGGAACAAAGGATCAGTTTAGTTTGGTCGTTTGAGCGTGGAATGAACTCAGACTCGTTGAATAAGTTCCAAAATGAAATCGAAACAATTTGAAATTCGTTCTAGATATGAGAATTAATTTAATTTTTATAATTGCACCTACTTTTCCACATCAAACAACAGCATTCTCAGACATCTCTTTTAAAATTAGCGAAAAAATATAAATTTAATAAAAGACACTATTAAATGGCCTATTTTAATAAAGTTAATAAGATATGATTTCATGGATAAGTATTGACAAGCAAAAAGTAATTCTTTTATTTAAGGCGAACGATATTGAAATTCTTAGTGCTACGAAAGAGCTTATGCAAAAGTCTAAAAAGAATATAAATTTTAGCATTGTAAATTCTGGATATAGTTTGTTGTTCTAACTATATTTCACACTAAAATGTAATATATATATATATTTTTTTTTTATATTCACCCGAAAGTCTCCGGAACTAAGCGGTATACAAAAAAAGTTGTTCAGGCAAAAGTCGCTCAGGGAAATTTTATTTAAATGTCACATTGATTTTTTTAAATGGGAACCCCTTATTTTTGACATTAGATTCTGAAAAAGCGGGAAATTCTACGTCCGTAATGATAGTTCGAGTCAATTTTCACGAGGTCAAATTAAAAAATCCTGCAGAACAAGATTTTTTTGTTTTATTTTTTTAACGCGTTTGGGCAACACAAAGCTGGGCTGAATTTAGGACCAACGATCTTTATCACCTTGACGTTGAGGCCAACTTGGAAGGTCACTCGAAGGTCAAAGTGCGGAGTTAGTTGGTTTAGAGCTTGTAAGTTTGTGGGTTTGGTTTCGGCTGTATTAGTTAAAGAAAACAAACACTTTGACCTTCGAATGACCTTCCAAGTTGGCCTCAAGGTCAAGGTGATCAAGATCGTTGGTCCTAAATTTACTCCAGCTTTGAGTTGCCCAAACGTGTTAAAAAAATAAAACAAAAAAACATGTTCTGTATGATTTTTGAAATTTGACCTCGATTTAATATTTATTGGACCTCGTGAAAATTAACTCTAACTCAAAATTAGGAGCTCTTATTTCAAAAAAATCAATGTGACCATCAAATAACCTTGAAAATTGATCTAAAGGTCAAAACCGATTTTTCGCAAAATTGGCCCCCATTGTCCTGAGTAACTTTTGTTTTGGACAATTTATTTGTTAACCGCTTATTTCCGGAGACTTTGAGGTGGATAGATTAAAATTATTATAAAATATTTATTTAAAGAGTTAAATGATAGGCATACAAAAAAGTGTTAAAATAAAAATTGTATAGTAGATAAAAGTCATTCGCTTAACAGATACTGAATGCTTAATAAGATAGCAATATTCTAGCGCGCCACTAATGTAATCATAAAGAAATGAAAAGTTTATTCTACAATAGTCAATTTGTATAAATATGGTCTAATATATTCTTGCATAATTTCACTAACTGTTAAATTCTTTTTATTGAACTCTAACTGAAAAAACTATTAATCTCTTTTTTTTACATTTTGAAACAGGAAGTTGCGTTGTTGAAGGTATCTTCATTAAAAATAATAGGATTAAATGAACTATTCCTTCAATTAGAGCCAGTACTTTATTTGAATCTGTTTTTTTTAATCGAAGAAAAATTATAAAACAAAGCATTTCTTTGATTCAAAGAAAAACATAAACGTGATTATATTAAAATTTAAAAAATTTTACTTCTTTCAAAGGTACTTTCACTTTAAATTTAAAAAAACGAAGTGAAGAAATGGGTGTTGTTTGCGCTGATTAAATTTTTGTTTTATATTCTGAAACATTTGGACTCGTTAGACATTTCCAAATTAGTCTTAATCTTTTGTAACAATGTACTTGATTCACTGTAAGTGTTTTAATATCAAAGTACTTAATATTAAATACTTTAAATTGTACATTGCTTAGTTTCGAACTATACACTTTCAAAATATTCAATATTAGTGTTTGAATTAAGAACAGTTCATTTTGATTCTTTCACTTTAAAATAATTCAATTCCTAAAGACTTGTAGAATTTGAACGTTTTACCTTTGACAGATTTTTTTAATTTCAAATTTGATATATAGCTTTTGATTTTTTTTAATTGAACATTGACATACAAGAAATGGTTCACCTAAAAAAGCATTTATAAAAATGGAGTGCACACTGTCAAGAATCTTCTTTAAAAAAAAAATAAAAATGTTGAATATTTTCAAAAACAACCGCCATTTTGTTATATCGCAAAAATTTTATATCTTCTTTGGAATAATTGATAGATCAAAGATGCTATCATTTACAAAAACAGGTATCCAAATTTGAGTAATCAGTATCAACATACAGCATTTAAACAAAATCTGTCAGTCTGCCGAATGATATACCAAAAATTTTACCATTCTTGTTCCGAAACCATCGTTATCATCCGAAATGTGTGTAGTGGTGAGTCTGTGATGATAATCAAATTAAAAAGCAGTTTGGATCATTTAAAAGTGGTCGAAACGAGTGCGATAGTTAAATAATGTAAATGGTCGTTTAATAGTGAGAGATAGAGGAAGATCTTAAAATTCCAGAAGCTATTGTTTAGAAAATCTTGAGCCAAACTTTGAAAATGAGCCGGTCAGATTTGTGAAAAAATGACGAGCGAAGCCTTCACCTTAATAACACATTTGCCTATTCATCGCAGCTTATTCAGCAATTTCTGGTGAAACATATAGGCGTAGAAGAAATAAAACAGAATGCAATGAAGCAGCTGTTAGCTATTCTAAAATGTCACTTTAAAGAGTGCTTCCGAAAGTGGGAGGATCACTGAAGGAAGACTGTGGCTTCAAAAGGGGTGTACTTTGAAGGGGATGTCATCGCCATTAGCCAAAATGAACTCTATTTATAAAATTATAATTTTCTCCTTAAAGAAAATATAAGAGACTTATTTTCGAGTAAATATTAAAGTAAGCATACATTTTGAGAAAACTCTGTGGATTATCTTTAGAATATTTTGCAGTGCAAGGCTAAAGTATTATGCTATCTATCAAGGAGTTCACCTCCTTTATCGTGTCTCAAGGTGCTCTAGAGAAGCCGAAATCCCAGCTTTGTTTTTCGCTGCGGGCTTGTAAGCTCGTAGATCACGGAAAGACAAGAGAGGTGGAGCAGTTTTCAATGTTCTCAGGCCGTAAACTTTAAGTGAACGCATCAGAGGGAATACGCCCGTCACATAAACCGATTGTGACTAAACCACTGAAAATTGACAAATTTTTAAGAGCTCCTCATAGCCATAGAAATCAATTTTTTGACACCTAAAATTTGTTTCGAGCCGTCCACTTACTATGTTACCAATTTGATCGGGGACGGGGTAGTGCCAAAAAGTAAGGTTGTGGCAGTGGAAGTAACTTTACGAACTTATATAACGTTTAGTACATTTCCTGGTGATAAATTTTTACAAAGTTTACGATTTTTGTGAAAGATGAATTGCCCTGCAACGGTACAGTTCAATAATAGATTAATAATTTTCAAAATCACTATCATATTTCAGAATTTACTTTCCCCTCCGCAACTTTCCACCTCTATTTTCAAGAAACCTACCCTTCTAAATTTTAAATATTTGGTTGATAACGCAATTATTTTGTTAACAAGTTATCTTTTTTTGATCAGAAATTCAGATACTTGGTACAAAATTGAACTATTTTGTATAAAATTCCCGTCATATTTTGTTGAAAATCAATCGATTTAGTTTAAAATAGAACTATTGGTCTGAAAATGAATCTGGATGAAAATTTATCATTCTTTGTAGTAAATTAATCTTCTCGGTTTAAAAATCCTCTTTTTAGTTAAAAATTCAAATATTTGGTTGAATGTTGAACACTTTTGTAGAAATTGTGTCTTTTTGGTAAAGAATTAAACTACTAGGTTCAAAAACTTCTCTTTTTTGGTGAAAAATGCAACTGTTTGGTGGAAAATTCAAGGAATATGGTAGCAAATGCCACTATTTCATTAAAAATTCATCTTTTCGATTGAATTCCACTGTTTTGGATTTCAAATAAAAATCTATTCAAATTTAATCTATTAAAATTTGATCTGTTTGGACAGAAAATTTAAAAGTTTGGTAGAAAATACATGTCTATTGTTTGAAATTTTAACTGTTTTGTAAAGAATTAATCAGTTTGGTTGAAAATATGCTTCTTTGGTGAAAATTTATATGTTTCGCTGAAAATTCTTCTATTTTGGTAGAAAGTTGAAATATTTATATTAAAAATGTATATTATTGGTTAAATTCAATTGTTTATAAAAGAAAATTTTTTTATTGAAATTTCAACTAATGCATGTTTTTTTTTAAGAATAAAATTACCTTGTTTTAAATAAATGTTTTTCTAAGATATCATACTTTTGGCCAAAAAATTCAACTGATATGTAGAAAATTCCTTTTGCTGGCTTTGAAAATGTTCACTTTTTTGTAGAAAAGAAAACTATTTGGTTGAAAATGAACTTCTTTGGTGATAATTCATATTTTTTATTGAAAATTCTATTACTTTGATAGAAAATTCAACTATTTCATTACAAATTATTTTAGCAAGAAAAATTCTTTCTTTTGTAAAAAAATCGTCTTTTTTGTGTTGAGAATTAACTTTTTTGTTGAAAATTAAAGTACACCAGAAACCCGATTCTATAAACTCCGGTTTTGTAATTTCTAGAATTGCTGGCCCAAGCAGTTTCTTAGGGGACATGGTGAGAGACGTTCGCGACGCTCGCTTCGAAAGAGCCGCAGTACTTAAAAATGGACCTGTTTGGTTAATAATTTAACAGTTCTGTTGAAAAAATGTATTTTTGTTAAAAAACTTATTTTTCGTCAGAAATTACAACTATTCCATTTTTGGTTGAAATTTATCCATTATAATTTTAAAATTCATGAATTTTTAAAAAAAATGTGTACTCATGAATAAAAAATGAATTTTTTTTGTTGAAAATTTATCTTATAGGTGAAGATTTAACTTTTTTGTTAATAATTCTTCTTTTTGATTTAATTTATCTGGCTCTTAAAAATTTAAGTTGCGTCTAGTCCCAAAAAATTGGGAAAGTTGAAAAAGGGAATGGTCTAGTCCCGAAAATTGAGACGACTAGCCAAGCTTATGAAAAATATTATATAGTCATTCCGAATTTTGGGGCGTCAATACACTTCGTTTTCTGAAACAATCGACTTTATTTATTTTGGATATATATTTTACTAAAAATTTATGTATTTTGTTGGATTTTAATTAAAATACAACAGATATCGGTTGAATTTTAATCTTTTTCGTTTGAAAATTCTACCATTTGGCTGAAAATGCACCTTAACAAGAAGAAAATTTAATTATGTGGATAAAAATTGAACTATTTTGTTGAAGATTCATCTCTTTTGCTAGAAAGTTTTAATATTTGGTTGTTAAGGCAGTTATTTGATTGAAACTTAATTTTTGTTGTTGAATATTCCTTTTTTCGTGTCGAAAATTCATCTCTTTTGGTAGAAAATCTTTTATGGATGAAAATTTATTTATTGTGTTCAATATGCAATATATTTCGATCTTAAATCTTAGCAATTTAAAGCTTTTCATATTAAATTCAATATGGTATGAACATTAAATTTACTGAAGTCTGTGAAGTTTGATATTTAAATTTTTTCATTGTTATTGATGCATTTGCTAGTCTTATAGTTTAACACATTACAGTCTCTGGAAACTAAATTAACTTCCGGTACAAAACAATTTTAGAAACTACTTTCTGTCACATATTTGTATAATCGAGTCATTCCGTAGAAAAACCACCAAAGTCGACTTAGGGATTGGCACGAAATTGCCAACGAAGCGTTTCAAAATGCGCTTTAAAAAATAAATACATGTTTTATATTTGCAAACTTTTACAAAACTCAAATATATTCTTTTTGAAACATAAGAGATATTTTTAAAAGATTTTTCGGGAATTCTGTGCCAAAACCAAAGTTTATATAGATAGTTTTTCCTAGAGAACAGCTCAATTAAGAATAGTTTGAGATTAAAAGTTAATTTTTCAAATAATTGATATAATTATTACAAAGACAGTGAAGCAAAAAAATTTAATTTTCATCTATGAGTGTTGGAAAACAACGGTGCTAAACACTAAGTAATTTTATACCCTAGAAGTACGAGGAGAAAAGAAAATTTAATTGATGTATCTTTTCCGTACAGATCCTTGTCTCAAGTACGTGATCCGAGAGTAAGAGGGTATTATTTCATCCCCTTTAAGTAGAAGCCCGTTTCGCACTATAACTCTGATTCACTTTCATCCAACTAAAGATCTATCTCCGACGTAAACATCCTTGTTTCGTTTAATTTTTCTCTCGTTTAAGCAGAGCTTTGAATTGTGATTTTAAGTTAGTCAAACAATCAAAACAAATCGTTAATTCTATGTTGAAAAAATATAGCCATCCCAGAATTTCGAATTGTGGAAACAACTGAAAGGTCGCTGTACAGAACTAGATAAACAGCATTTTTTCGAAAATGGGTTTAATTTATAAAAAATTCATTAAAATTTTAATACACGTAGTAACAATTACCCCTCCTCTTTAGCATCGATATTTCATGAAATTAAAGTTTCTTCTTTTTATAGTCTATCACACTAAACCTAAATTTTGATTATCTCAAAACAGAATAATTTGTAAGTATCGAATATGTATTATTCTTATTTAACTTTCCCATATTTCAAGAGTAAGTTTTTATTTTTGGAAAAAACTGAACATTCGATTTTCAATCGCTACCAAACACTCATTCTCAAAACGTGTAAAATAGTAACTTCAAATTATTGGACGATTTACTCGGAATAAGCTAATTGTTAGATCAAAACTTTGTTATCCTTAATCAGAAACGTAATATCTCCGCAGTAAGGTTTTTATTTGTGATTTCGACTAAACAATAAATTATTTATCGCAATTCACAGCCGAGCATGCTCAAAATTGTGGTCGTTTTCAAATTTTCAACTTCCACGTCTATTTTCTCAAAACTGGATTCCTGAATTTTATTGAATTTTTTTAGTTTCATTAAATTCAATTTTAAAGATAAAGTCACTATAATTACTTTCTTAAACTAAAAAAATCACCGCAGTGATCTTTGAAGTCTATTAAACTATTTTTTAAGTTTTTAAATTACCCTGCATTTTTTGAAATTCCCTAAAATCCAATTAAATTAAATGATCTTTTTTATATTTTCAATTTTTTATTTAACCACTGACCTAAATTTAATGAATTTTTTTGGATTTTAACGAATTTGCATCTTTTGCATTTTTCCAAATCCTTTGAATTCATATTGAATTTACCCTGAATTCTCAATAATTGATCCTCAATTCTTTTACATAACCTTACATTTTCTACTTGCCCTAAATTTCATTGAATTCACTTGAATCATTCTCAACTCACTCAATTCATTGTATTTCTATTGTATTTTTTTTCATTCTTCCTGAATTCCTTTAAACTCACATTGAAATCTAACGTATTTTATTAAATTCTTTTTAATTCCCTTGATTTTTCCTTAATTCAATCCAAATTTAATAAGTCCAGTGAATTTTTTATCTCGAATATTTATAAGTTCTTACAAATTTTTCTCATTTTTCTTAAATTTCTCTAAATTTACTCGAAGTTGATTTAATTCGTTGGTTTTTTAAATCTTTTTTGTCAATTCGCTTAATTTCTTTTGAATTTGCCCTGAATTTTGTTCACATCCAGTTTACTTAATTCGATAAAAATTGTTTAATTTTCAAAATTTGGTTTATATCCCCTTTATTTTTTCTCAATTTATCCCACAATTAATGCATTAAATGAATTTTCTTCATCTTGAATGTTCATAAATTTCACTAAATTATCCTGATTTTCCTTAAATTTCTCTAAATTCACTGGAATTTTACTATAATCACAGATCTCTTTTTTTCATTTTACATGAATTCTGTTTCTAACTCAAATGAATTCATTTGAAATCCTCCCTGAATTCCTAAAAAAAATTTGAATTCTTAAGGATGCTCCTGAATTTTGCAAACTCTCAATTCGTTTAAATGCACTCGACGCATTCCCAATTTATTCAATTCTGCTTAATTAAATTAATTTCAAACATTTTTGTTTTGTTTTATTTAATTCACATTGATTTCGTCTTATTTCCCTTAAATTCCTCTAAATTCACTCGAATAATTTATCGTTTTAAAAAGCTCACTTTTTTCAAGTAAACTTGGCTGTGTCAGCCCTGTTCATTATTTTATTTTTTATTTTTAACATCAATAATTTTTCGAAGGCTTCTTCGTTTAATCTACATTTAGAAAGTAATGATTTTTATAATTACTGTTACTGAACAAAATATAACCAGTGACTCATTCATTACTTATTGACAAAATTAACTTCGTTACCACAATCTTTGCCGAAAAATTAACAAGTTAAGAGAAACTAGTCACTTACCAACGAATATTTTGTACTCTCATCCTTCAAATAAAAATCAATATGTTACTTTGAAATCCGAAATAAAAAATAAATTTAAAAAAAATAGTTCAAAAGGATAAAAATGGTACTCTTCTTTGAAATGCACTGCACCTTTTGTTTACGTAGTAAAAGTCAGAACAGCTGAGGTGAGAACTGACAATTTATTGCGTTTACGTCCTTGCCTTTCAAAGGCATAAATGTCTAAAAATCCCGTAATGACAATAAAAAATAGATATAAGTAATAAGACACATTGGTGTTACTATCAGCAAGACAGTTTTATGTCCTTTTTGGAAATTGCAGCAACCAAAATATGAAAATTATAAATTTAAAAAAACCGACTTCTTTCGCGCCACACATAAAATTTCCATTTTTAAATAAGAATCCTTCGGACACGAGACTAAAATTACAGTTGACGTCAATAATCCATGATTATAACATTATCGAATTTTTCTTTTCTCGGAAATGTGCGATTTGTTATTCTGGGAAGCTATTTTTGCTGCTTAAAATTTTTAAACAGTTTACAAATCGATGAATAAAAGGAGGTCGCTTTCTCAATTATACGAGCTAAGGAAGAGCCAAAATTATGCCAACGTGGGCAGCTCACAATTTTGGGTTTTTTGACGATCAGGTATCGGAAAAAACGTTAGCTGAGAACAAGTAAACATTTAAGTCTTTGAAACATTATACAAACACGTCTGTTGAATACTTAATGACTCTAAAAATACGGAGGAAATGATAAGTCGTAAAGAAATAAAAATACGCCATGCGGCAGACTGTTTTACATTCCTAACTCATTAGAGCTGAAAAAGTCTTTCAGAGAATCTAAAAAAAATTATTCATTCTACTAATTATGCTTTATTCATTAAAATATTTCTGGTGGTAATTTAGTTATGATAGAAAAATATCCAACTGTAACGAAACTTAATTCCAATTTTCGCGTAACTAGAAACAGTCATGTTTGTGCCTTTAAAATTATTTCTAGCTCTCTTATTTTTAATTTACTAGCAGAGATGTAACAATTTTAGATCGTCTTTTAATGAAGAGGAGACAAGTTGGCGTAAATACGAAAATTTTTAACCGTTGAGCAAATTGCTTTAAAGCAATACATCATTTTCGATTTAGCAAAAAAGTTATTCATGAAGTTATGAGGATTTTAAGAAATAATTTGCAAAAAATTTAATTTTAACAAAATTCCGACGATTTATTTGAAAATACCACACTTATATTTTTGTTTATTTGTTTGTTTTTAAATTTCGCCTTCTAGGAGGAAGACATCATGCGAGTTTTATGTGGACTAAACAATTTTTTTGACAAAGTGAATTTTTTTATAAAATTTAGTGATAACATGTTTCCAGGAAAGAAGGAAAGGTACACAAAAAATGTAAATTAAAGTGTGCACGTCTAAAGATTTTCTCGAAAAATAAATTCTCCTTTGAAATATCTTGCTTACAAGAAAAGATCGAATTATATATTTTTGTAACAAGAATTCTCTGGGACTCTAAAATGTTTTAGCCCGCATAAATCTGATAGGATACCTTCACAATATACGCTGGAAATGTGAAGAAATTAGCGGGAAAATAAAATGGTGACATTTCCCAAAAAATATTTTTTCTTCTTTTTTTGGAAAGTAGGAAGCATCAAATGAATATTTTTGGCTAAGGGCCACATTTCTTGATTTTTCCATACTTCAAAGAAATTTATGATACAATAGGAAAGGCATCTTATCAGTTTCATGTGGGATACACCATTTTCAAGTCCAAGAGAACTTATTTTGCAAAAAATAGAATTTTAGCATTTTTCTTGTAAACGATGCAACAACTCACAAAGGAGCAAGAAGCATTTTATTTTTTTAAATTTTTTAGACATGCAAACTTTTATCTTAATATTATTTGGTACGTTTAGCTGTTTTCGAAAAAATGTGGAAATTCGATTCTACACCGAAACAAAAATTCCTGGACTTCAAAAATGTTTAGCCCACAAAATTCCTTCTTTATGAAAGGCTAAATGTAAGCAAAAATTAGCAAAAAATAGAAGTTTTTTTTACTGGCGGTGAAACCCACCAAAATCTTTAAATAAAGTATAATATCTGAATTTTTTAACAAAAAACTATAGATAGTTTAAGAATATAGCATATTGATTTTTTTTTAAATATACGAAAAATTTCAAGTACTTCTAACTTCACAAATTTTTCTTTTCTAAAATCGAAAAAAAACGTCTCGCCTAATTTCCTCTGAAGACAATATATTTTATCGCTGTCAGATTCTGCGACTTCAAGGGAGATTTAAAATGAATTCGGTCAGTAACAATACGAGAAAAAAACCGAAAATTTGAATTAGATTGTTATCTGTGAAAAGTTATGGGGTATTCAAAATATTTACAATTATATATTTAATCACCCATTCTAGTTAAAAATTTTAAATCTTTTGCTCAATAAATTTGAGTTTTACAAAGTCCTTAGTTTAATTAAGCTTGAAATTCAAAGCTTTCTAACGCCAGTATAATTGAATCTATTTTTAATATAATCAAATTCTAATTAATTTTTCAATATAACAAGGGATTTTAGTTTCAAAATAACCTCATCGACGTTAAAATACTCAATTATTTTTGAAGTTAATGAAAAACTTTGTTTCAACATTCCAATTTGATTATTTTGTCAATACATTTATTCATAATGAAAAAAGGGCATCGTCAGTAAAATAAACATAAAATATTTGAATCATTGTTTCAGGCAAAAAAAAATATATAGAAATTAAAAGCATTCAGAAATTAATTGTTGGAGTCGCATATTTTCGTGCATAAAAATTTTGTTTTTCAAATCTGTTTAAATCAGATTCCAAAGAGATACAAAATATTTTTATATGTTCTTTCAACATGTGATTGATTCAATTTTTTCCTAATCGAGGTAACTGAGTTTAAGAAAAAAAACTATTCGACCTGTACAGTTCGAAAGTCTTTCGAATCGACTTTTAATACGCTCAGTTGAAATCGGACTTCTTTCGAACTGCCCAATTTAAATCCAAAAAAATGAGAGCATCGAAATTCGATTCAGAAGAATTTGAAACAGCCCAGTTTGAATGCAATTCTTTTCGAATGGAGCGAGCGCGTCAAAATTCGACTCCGAACACTGTCCAAGAAGGTGGCTTAAAAATGCTTCTTTTTTAGAGGGCAACGATCCCTATCTATTTCATTCCAAATCCGAAAAAAGTCCGCAATTTTGTTATTTTCTTTTATTTTGATTTTAACAGGTGCCCGTTTTGACTTGAAGTTTCCCACATAAAATTCATGGGGAAAAATGACTTTTTTGAGTTTTTGGAATAATTTTTTAGGATTTGAAAAAGTGTGACGGGGAAGTATAGGGGCGGGGGCTGTAAATATTTATCCAAACAAGAATTTCATGTATCTGACATAAGGGTTTGACCCCCCCCCCCCCCGAGTATTAGAAAACTACTCTTAAAACCAAAAATGTCAATTCTTCATGAAGTGGACTTTTTGAACACTGTATTTTCGTCTTTTTGTTACTTAAAATTATTCAAATTGGTCTAGTGGAATATTTATTATCATTGGCTAATAGTTTTTAATTGTTTATACCAATTATTATTTAAATCATTAGTAGTAGTAATAATTTTTATTTTTTTAAAACTTCAAAAACATAAAAACAACAAAGTCCAGGTGTTGAAACAATTGTTGTGTTGAAAAAATTATTTAAACAAATGAAATTTCTTTAAACAATAAAAAAATAAAATGGGGAGATCGTTCCCCTCTAGCATGCAAATAAATTTTACCATGCATTTTTGGACCCCCCTACTGTCCAACTAGGGTCCATATCATGTCACATGCGGCAAGTCTCTCTGCGGCAAATAAAACCTGCAGCATGTGTCATCTGAGGCATGTCACATCTGCGGCCTGGTCCACTTAAGGGATGTGATTCAATTCAGAAGACTATGAAACTGCCTAATTCGAATCGCGTTCTTTTCGAACTGCCCCAGCGCGTCGAAAGTCAATTTGAAAGACTTTCGAACTACACAATTCGAATCAAAAGACTGGGCCCGTCTAAACTCGATTCGGAAGACTTTCAAACTGCCCAGTTCGAATCAAATTTTTGTTAAACTGACTGAGAGCATCAAAGCTCGATTCGAAAGAGCTGCTAACGGCCCAAATTGAATCGATCTTTCAGATTCGAACTGGGTTTTTCAAAAGTATTTCGAATTGATTTTCGAAGGCCCCGAAATTGGGCATCAGTTTGGTTCTAATTACTAATAAATGAGTATTCTAGTGAACAGTAATTATTCTTCTAGTCTACTTTCGAAAACATTTGATAAAGATGCTTCTAACAGTTGAAAACTATTGCAAACAATTCGCTAAGTATAAATTTGCACGTTGAAAGCACTTAACGTAGCGTCTCGAATATGTTTTTCCGGCAGAAATGTTAGCATAGAAAATTTTTTTTGTCTTTGAAGTAAACGCTCCGCTATTCAAGACAAACTCTCTATTATTTCAAACCGTTCTTAACGACCCATTCCATTTTTTCCAGAGGAGTTGATTTCGGCCTAGGTTCTGAGAGAACGCGCGACAAATGAATGTTTAAAAGCCACGGTCGTAAGGGCAGGGGTTAAAGGGAAAATCTTGTGGAGTGGGAGATAGTAGATTCTGTTCTCTCGTTATTTTTTACGCCGCAACGCCTCGGGTTGCTTTTCTTCCTCTCCGATCCGACAAAAAAATCCGACGCTGCTGAGAGTTTTATTGTAAGAAAAACTTGGGGGAACAAAGGTGAATAAAACCCCCTAGAAATAATAAAGTCGATAAAAATTTAAAAATCGATCAAATCCGATATCTATAAAAATTAAATTTTTACATTTCATATTGTGCTCTCACTATTCTTTTACAAAACTAATCAAGAATTTTCCATTTTAAAAAGATTCTCAAGCATTGAAGGTAAGATTAGGGTGGCTTTAGATCAGATAAAACCTGGAAATAAGGGGAAAATGCGGAACTTTGAACTTTAGTTAAAAAATTTACTCTTTGGTTGAGAATGCAAACATTTGTTCGAATATACATATTTTTGTATTATAAATTAAACTCAAAACTTTCTGAAGTAAAATTAAAGTGCATATATATATTTTTAATTCTCGTCTTTTTGTTTTAAAAATAAATTTATTTTAGTAGAATATGCTTGCTTTTTGGTTAAAAATTGAACTACTTGGTTATAGGTAAACCACTGTGTTAAAAAATTAAAATTCTTTTTGAAGATAAAGTTCAGTTAAAAATTCGTCTCTTTGGTTGAGAATAATTTTTTTTTCAAGAATTATTTTTGTTTAAACTAAAAATTTAATAATCCTACTTAAATATACATCATTATATTTAAAAAATAACATTTTTGTTGAAAATTTAACAATTTTCTACAAAATTAATTCTTTTTGTTAAAAATTTAACTGATTTTATTAAAATTTCTCTTTAGAGGTGAAACATTATACTATTAAGTTACAAAAGCACTTGTTTGTTGACATTTATATTTTTGAATTCATAATTCAACGCTTTTATGAAAGATTCGTCTTTTAAGCTTTAAAATTCAACAATTTGTTATTACACCACACTCTCGCTTTCAGTCCAGTGTCGGGGATTGCCTTCAAATAAACTTGGACTCATTTCGGTGGGATAGTAATGTAAACAATGAGGGCCGCCGAATTCATTTCCCATTGGAATATATATATATATATATATATATATATATATATATAATCTCGCAACCGCTCTCGCCGTGTTCTCCTGAGAAGCTGCAGGAGCCAGGAGCCAGAAGTTCTAGGAAGGCCGAGAACGGGGTGACTGAAAACGAGAGTTTGGTGTATATGTTAATTTTAATATAATTAATTTTGGTCTTAATTACTTTGCTGGAAATTCAACTTTTTGTTGAAAATTCGTCTTTTTGGTGGAAAATTCATTTATCTGGTTAAAAGTGTAATTTTTTGATCAACTTCTTTATCAAAAAGTCTTTGCGTCTTGAAAATCTAAGAATTTGGTAGAACAGTCTACTATTATAATATGCATTTAATATTTCATTAAAAATTCAACTGCTTGGTTGAAAGTTTTACTTTTTTGTTAAAAATGCTTTTTTTAATGTTTAAGATTCATCATTTTAGTTTAAGAATTTACTTTTTTGGTTAAAACTTTAACTCTTTTCTTAAAAGTACGTTTTTTAATGATTTTTTCACATGAATATTTTTTTTTTGTTAAAAATTTATCTATTTGGTAGAAAAGTCATGTATTTGGATGAAAATTCACCTTTTAGTAGAAAAATATTTTTCATGTTTGAAAATTAATTCTTGATAGTTGAAAACACTCTGGTTGACAATTAAATTTTTTGGCTAAAAGGGTTTTCCCCCAAGCCCAATAAAATTTCGTATCAACTATTCCAAGGCTTAAGATTTTTTTACCCCGATAGCCGCCATATTGGATGAGTAATCGTTGATTATACGAATTTCGTTTTTCGCAATTTGCAGCTAAACTAATCGTTAAAAAAATCTGAACAATTTCACAGTGCTTCTTGATATCAAAAGACAAGCGCATGATTTTTTTGCCAATCTTTGCATGTGAAATTCGCAATGAACAAAATTCTACAAGTTTTTACACGCAATTACTTTAAGACGAAAATCTATTAGCAAAGTCGAGTTTTTCACAATCGGTGAGTTTTTCAAAGACGCGTATACCCTTATTTTTTTAGATGTCTAAACAATGTGGACTAGACTTAAAAATAATATTACATTTATTTACATATTATATTATGCAGATTTTCGAAAACTTAAAATTATTTATAAACAGGGCACTCGCACATTTTTGTGTGTATTGAAATCGGGCATTTTACAGTCAATGGATTTGAAAAGTTAGGATATCCGATAATTAGTTTATGTAAAAATGAAAAAAAAACGAAATTCGTTTAATTAACCATTACTCATGCAGTATGGCGCCTATAAGTTTGAATATTTGCAAAAAACAATTATAAGCCAAGTGCCTTGGAATAGTTAGTACGAAATGTCATATGACTTGAGCGCCTTTTTGTACTGAAACCTGTTGAAACGTTTTTATTAGTTAGTTGAATTTTTTTCTAAATTCAAACATTTGTTTAAGAAGTAATTCATTTCTTTGGAAAATTTCACTGTTCTATTGAAATGTTATGTTGTTGGTTTGATAATTCGACATTTTCGGTATAAATTCAATCTCTTTAGTTAAAAATACAACTATTTCTGGGTAAGAGTCAATTCCTCTTGTGTAAAAGTCGTTCTTTTTGATTTGGAATTAAACTTTCTGTTTGAAAGTTGAAATTATTATTTTTTATATTAATTATATTGATTAATTTTTCATAATTGTGGTTGAAAATTATCTGTTGTTCTTAAGAAGTTGTAAGTCTTTAGCAGTAGGAAATAGCTAAATTTAATGAAACACTTTTAACAAGAAAAAGATAAATTTTAGATACGACTTTTAATGAAAAAATTTAATTCTGTAAAAATTAATATTGGATCAGAAAAAATGGATCATTTTTATCTAAAGTTGTTAATCAGATTCATATGCAACGTTCTGATATACCAAGGCTTACTTAATTTGTAAGAAAAAGTCTATTCACCAAAAGGGGTTTTTAACCAGGGAAGTGGATTTGTAAATATTTCCGAGCGTTTGTTAAAGGGAATTGCTTTTTAGCACGAAAAGCTGCTTTTGATTACAAACACAATCGCTTTTTACCCCTTGGTTTGTGGCTTGACCTCCATAGATCGATTCCACAATTACTGCCCGACGTACCTTAGTTAAGAGAGAACAAATATCTAATGCAGGCCTTAATCAATAAATAGTTTGGCGTGGGCATTAAATTTGCTAGTACACACTAATTTAGTAGTAAATGGCCCGAATACTTCATTTGGCGTTAAACTGTTTTTGATGAAGTAATTCAATTATAATCTTAAGGAATAAATGAAAAAATCTAGGACTTATTTTTAATTCTTAAAAGTCTTAATATCAGGGTGGCCGGAAAAAATTTAAAAATTCCCTGGCTCTTCCCTAATAGACCCTACTATAAACGGAATAGAACAACAAAATTCTATATTCAAAATAAAACATGTTTAATTAAGTTATTTATTTCACTTATTTTCAACAGAAAAAAATAAATTGCGACTAAAAAAGGTAAGTTTCTACCAAAAGCTGAAGTTTCAAAACAAAAATACGATTTTTCAATCGAAAAGATTATGGTTTGACCAGAAAATAGGAATTTGCAAAGAAAAACATACATTTTCAACCAGATTGTTAAATTTTTATTAGACCAAAAGATAAATTTTCTTTAAAAGAATTGAATTTTCATACCGAAAATGTGAATTAAGCAAAAAAAGATAAATGTTCACAAGAAGAGTTGCATTTTCAAAAAAAAATACAATTTTTAACTAAAAGTATGATCGACAGATGGAAGCTGTTGCAAAAAAATAATTAATTACCATGCAAGGAAAATAAGTTGCTAACAAGAAAATTATACCAAGGTGGCCGCAAAACTTCATTTACAATATTCCGTACTTTTTTCCTGACAAATATTTCATTTTCCCTGATCATTAATATTCAAGGGCCAGAATCGTAATCTTTTCAAATTTTTGACACATAGAATCTTTTATAACCATAATACAATAATATCAAATTAAAATTGAAAAATTGAAAATTTATTATCCTCGAAAGGATATTGTTTTAACTCCCTGACCTTTCCTGATAAATAAAATTCCCGGACTTTTCCTGGATTTTCAGGTTCTTCCATCATGCTCCATCCCCATTTCAGAATCCCTGCCGCGAAATTTGTTTTTGCAATTAACTTTTACGATTATTATCGACACTGAGAAGCTCGTTCACCAATGCGAAATTCTTCGCGTTCCGATGAAATGAACTATATTTACTGAGGACCTCCCTCGATGAAATGAAAGGGATTTTAAATTGAAAGGTCAGAAGTCACATAGAGGGATGTCGAATTTTATACTCTTTGATGACAATATATTATCTGGAACTGCAATGAAAGAGGCCACATTTCATTTCGCTCAATTTGTTCGATAACAAGTTTTAAAAGGATTTAAAAGGAACATCAAAGTTCAGTAAATATAAAAAGGGTGAAATTGGAAGGGTATTTTAGTAAATTCATTATTTTATTTGGTTCGTATTTAAACATCAATTAAAAACTGTTACATTTGACCTAATTATTATAAAATGTCATATTTAAAGAAAAAAAATTATGAGCATGAAGGTTTCCTTTATTTATAAAAAATTACATTCTTTCCGCAATTTTCGTGTCGTGGCTCCCTTTTCTCGGTTAAAACATTCCTAACGTTTTGGATATATCAAATTTTTCAGAATAAACTATTTAAGGGCGAAATAATTAAAAAAGAATTTACCATCCAAGCTTTTTTATACAAAACAAGAATATTTGTCCGATTTGATATGGCGAAGCATTAAAGAATTTTTTAAGCATGCCAAATAAGACATGTAAAAAAACCACATAATTTTTCAAAACTATATGAGTCGATGTGAAAACAAATTTGTAAAAAAAATTTAAAAGAAATGCTTTATAAACATCAAATTGATTTATTTATTAAAAAACATCTTTCTTTTTTTAAACAGTTTAATTAATAATAACATTGATATTTTTAAATGTATGAATAACTTTTTTTCCAAGAGCACAGAAGCGTATAAATTATTCGTTTAAGCTAGCAATAGATCGAGATATGTATTAATTTATTATCATCAATAAATTCACAATATTAATTAATATTTTTTTCAAATGAGATCTTAATTTAATATTAAAAGCCCTTTAAAATAGTTTATAGAATAGTGGAATTATCCACATTGCTAAATCTAACAAAATTTTAATTACAAATCTTTACAACGCAATACAAAATTTCACAAAAGTTGAAATATTTTAAAACTGTACTAAGAATGATGTTGCAAAACCTCATAGTTTATTAAAGAAATGTAGAAATGAAAAAAATCACACGTTTACAAATAAGAAACAAGAACTTTTGCTATTATAATAAATCCCAGATAATGTAAAATTTTCAGTTATGGAAAATTCCTTACATGAAAATGTTACCTAAATATCCATTATCTATCAGATATACTTTTAAAGCAAAGAATTTTTTTGTAGAAAATCCAACACATTGTTTAAAAAATTACAGAAAAGTACAACTTTTTTCTATTGTTCAAACGAATTTTGTATCTTTTTCTGTATATTGTTATATTTTATTTTTGTTCGAATTTTCTACAAGAACTTACAAAAAAGTACAACTAGAAGAATATATATAGGTATTTGTATCAGATCAGTTTAAATTAAGATGCGCAAATTATCGCTATTACAAAATGAGCTTCCATGTTTAAACTTTAAAAAATCCTTATCAAAAAAATTAAACTTACATCTGCTCAAACATACTGTTCAAATATATATTTAGACAAAGCTTAAAACTTAATTTCTTTTATCAATTAATAACGATTATTATCTTTCACTATTATATCATTTCTTAAAGTTTAAACATAGAAGATTTTTTGTAATTTATTTGTAGTTTTCTGTGAGAGCAGTTTTTTTTTATAAAAAAATTTACACCAAGGTTAATATTCATTTTTTGAAATTAAAGTAATAATTGAGGTTCTTTAACAACAAATTGCATAATAAATCGGAATTTTGTAAGGTTGTTTCATTAAATATTTCAATTATAAGTCAGTTACAAAAAATTAATAGTCAATTGCAATAAAAAAACCGTCTGATCTAACTGGGAGTTAAAAGACTCTCGCAGCACATCATATTACTTGAGCATATTACACGTTTGGCAAATTTTATTCCTTGAGAAATATGTTTCTTTTAATGACACAGTTGTTATTTTTCTGGATAAATCACTTCCTAAATCATTTTTATTTTAATCAAACCCAACCGAAGAGAATTATAAAGAATCTTTCAATGAATGAATTCAGCTCTTAATCTTTATATTAGGATTCATATCAATCATATTAAAAGTTGCTGAAAGTTGAAGTGGCCTGTACATAGTGAACATTCTAAAGCGAGTTGTATCAATATAAGATTGTATCCTTCGAGATTCTTTGATCTCTAAGCTCAGCTGCTTGGGGTCAAAGGTAGCTAAAAGTGCCAAGCCTCCTTATCCGCAAATCGATACTAGGCATCTCAAATTGACGTCAGTCGAAACTACAAGAGAAGCTCTAAGCCAAAGGCCAGGAAGGAACAGTAACAAGAGATTTGCGTCTGCAACATCAACAAAGAGGACATAACTGCACCCAGGAGATTAATTTCAGAATGGTTCGTCAGCCAAAAGCTGAACAGTGAACAATGAGATTGAAACTACAAGCTCCTTAGAGTCAACGAATAACAAGCACATAAATGGAAATTTACAGTCAATCTAAGGTGTTTATCGATTGACGCTAATTCCGATGTTAAATGCAGATTGCTGTTTGATGTGTTCCATTTAAGCGCTCATCTACACTCTTCAATACATCCCCCAGCTTTCTATAGTACATTACCTACATACATGTATATTACGTATAGTATATTCTAACATCACCCTCCAACATTAAATGCAGATTCAATGTCAATCGAAACATCGCCTCTACAGCAGTGACTAATGCAATTTCATTCGGATGCGGCTGATGTGGCATGCAAATTCGGCTGAGGGCTTAACAGGGGCGCCTTTTGCCGAATACAAAAGCGTTTTACGGGGGGTCGAAATAGCTTCAACATTTGCATTTTGAAACATCGCCAGTACTGTAAAAATATATTCGGAATGCGGGAATGTAGGGTCCTTTAAAACATCTGCAAAGCCTTCCAGGTTTGCATATTTCCCATAAAATTTTATGATTTCACTCTCTTCAAAAGTTCAAGTCTGGAAGAATATTTCACTAATTTCTGAACCTGGTTATTTAGATGCCAGATAAAGTCATCTTTTTCAGATTTTTTAAAATCTTGACTCAGATATTTCCTTGCTTTCGGTCTACAATTATCATTGATTTTTAGCAGATTTTTAATAAATATTTAGAGGTTGCAGTGGAGGTTTCTTTGTCGAAAAGTCGACATTTGAACATTTTGTAATTTTCATTTCTACTGTTTCAACTATCCCATCTCGTAAAATACCAAACATTTTTTATAAAATTATATTCGTTATGAAAACCAATGTTAGGTGAGTATATTTCCGACTCCAAATAACACCCTTAACGTAGCCATTTTCTTATAAAATTCACATTAAGAAGTCAAAACCATTCAAAACAAAATTTTGTCAATAAATTAATATCAGGAAATATTATTTATTTTTCTGACAAAACTTTCTACTGTATATAATGAGAAACACGTGAATCGCCATAGTTAAACAAATTTTCTTTCGCTTCAACTTTTTTTAAACATAAAAAGATCCTATTGCTTCAAAAATTATGGCAACATTTTTATATGCGCAATATGTCGAGTCTGTAATTCCTTCAGTGTGTACAAACAAAATTTTTTTTTCTTAGTTACATTGGACACATTCAAAAAAGCTTTTTTTGTGCATATTCCCAGACAATTCTCAGATATTAACGAATTTCCATTTTAAAAAATTTTTTTT
Source organism: Druon quercuslanigerum (assembly GCA_010014905.2). Taxonomy (NCBI): domain Eukaryota; kingdom Metazoa; phylum Arthropoda; class Insecta; order Hymenoptera; family Cynipidae; genus Druon; species Druon quercuslanigerum. The sequence continues at coordinate 29,254 of JAAAKG020153531.1, forward strand.
CGAATGCCAAACCTCTAAATTTTTCTGTCAGCTCCATCAGTTTGATTAATTTGAGCATTTTCAATCCACCCTACTCTAGTAAACATATGCACATTTTTATTTATTTACTATAGAGGACACGATTTACGTTTTTAATAATAGTAATGAAAAATCAGGCATTTTTCATCATAATTAGATATTTCAAAAAAGAAGCTTTTTAATAATATTGAAAGGTTTCAAGACAATAAAAAGTTTTTTTATGATTCCTGAGAAAAATTTAAATTATTTTTTTTTTAAGAATTAACTACATTTTTTTAAGATTTCAAAATATTTTAAATGATTTCCTAAAATTGCAAAACATAATGTAATAAGGGGTTTAAAGCAAATTTTCTCTATTTTACAAAGTTAACAAATTGTAAAAAAAAAGTCGAATAAGTTTAAGAAATATTTTTAGGTTTTCAAAATATTCAAAAATAATTTTATACTTAAAAAGATTTCTTAAACTTCCAGAAAAGTATCCGGAATGTTTGAATGCGATTTTTAATTTTTTTGCAGATTTTTCACCATTTAAGGAATATTTGATACAGGTAAAAAGATATTTAGGATTTTTAGAAGTTTTAAAGAGAGTTTTGCTAAGTCATATAGAAAAAAAATTTTTTTTAATTTGCTTTCTTATCTTTTTTGAATGAAAAAACTTTTTTGGTTGAAAATTCACATTTTTTTTTTATTTGACTTTCTGTATCGAATTCTACTTCTTTTATTTAAAATTAAAATAATTATTCAGTAAAATATAAACTATTACATTATTCGTTAAGAACTCATACTTTTTGTTTGAAAATTTAACTATTTGGTTGAAAATTAATATTTTTGTTAAAGTTTTTATTTGTTGATTTGAATTCTTTCAAAATTATTTATAATTTTCTCCAGAATTTCAGGAAACTCATAATAAGTAACACCAAAAATCAACAAACAAATAAACTTGAAGAAAATGTAATTATTAAACAAATTTTATTTTTCATTAACAATTATTTTCCATCTTAATTTAAAAAACTACATGCGCGCGTAGCGCATGATTAAAAAATATTAGGTACCACAGACTTCACTTTAACAACTTGTTTAATATTCTCTGAAAGTTTTGTAATTCAAAAAAATGTTTCGCATGAATTTAACCTTTTAATCTGAAATTTTTCATTGAATCACAACCTTAAGGATGTTATACCCACCTTCATTTTTTTCATAACGAAAAAAACTTCTGGGCGACATGGCACCTTAATAACAAAACTTCCTGCATTGTAATAGATGAAGTGGTTATAATTGAAGAAATTAAAATTTAAACACTTAAAAAATCATATTTTTGGCCTATAAATTTTTATACCGAACCCTAACTATTTCTATAAATATCTAAAAAAAATTGGGGATCATTTTCTCACCAGAAGGAAAGAATTTCTCACTAAAGGTTTCTAAAAATCTAAACCGAAAATAATAATTTCATGAAGCACCCTACTAGTTATGTGTATTCTAAACACGGAAGAAAGCTTTTTGATCCTCGGGGTTTTGAATTGCAAGGAAAGATCTGGAGGTAATTCATATAA
>JAAAKG020153542.1:0-30821 GCA_010014905.2 Druon quercuslanigerum
TCTTTCTGTTTATTATGTAAGTGGTATGGAATGGAAGTCATGTAAACCCTTAGGGGACACATTATGAATAAAGAAGATAAAAAATCATATTTTTGTTTGAAAATTCAACTGTTTTGTAAATAAATCGTCTTTTTGGCTTCAAAATTCAACGATTTTCTTGAAAAACTTTTTTTTTATTCATTTTTTTCGTATGAAATTAATTTTCTTAGTAGAAAATTCCTCTTAATGGTTGTAAATTTAACAATTTGGTCCAAAATTCTTTTTTTTCGAAAGTTTAACTAATTGATTTTAAATACAGCTAATTGGTTGCATGTTAAACTATTTGGTTGAAAACTTAATTTTTAAGATTTTGTTAAAAATTGTTTTTCTTTTGGTCAAATTTTTTTAGCGTTAAATGTAATTATTCTATTTTCAATGGAAGAAGAGCACTGTGTAAGTCCCGAAATGAAATATTTGATGAAAAAGTTCATCTATACTGTTGAAAATTCGTAATTTTAGTTAGAAAATTATACTTGTTTGTTGAAAATACATTAGCTTGTTTAAGGTCTCAATTATTCGGTTAAAAAATTCTTTTTTTGCTGTATTTATCTAGTGGAAAATTCGTTTTATTTTTGGTTTAAAAAATGAAATGGTTAAACTAGCAATTTAACGTTTCCATTTTTGGCTTAAAAAATATATTTTTTAGTTGAAAATTAATCTTTCTTGGTCAAAAATTCAACTATTTTGTTGAGTATTCAACTATTTTGTTAAATATTTTATTTTTTTGGTTAACTGCACAGGTTGAAAATTAATCTTTTGGTAAAAAACTCATATTCCATGGTAAAAAAATCATTATTTTTAGCTGGAGAATTAAACTGATTTTGTTTTAATATTGATCTTCTTCGTTGGAAAATTTAAAAATTTTCATAAACTCATCTTTTTTGGTCAAAAAACTATCTTTCTTGGTTAAAAACGAACTTTCTTGTTAAATATTCAGTTGTCTTCTAAAAAATTTTCATTTTGATTGCAAAATTTAAAGTTAAATTTTTTCTCTAAAATTCGTTTCGTTGGGTTGAAAATTTAACTCTTATGGTAAGAAACCCTTTTCGGAAAAGGGTCGAGACAAGCTATGGTCATCAAAGAGGGAGACGGGGCACAGTACGGCCAAAAGCACTTTTTAGAGAAAAAAATGCTGGCTACAAGCCAATTTTCAGTGGATTTGAAAGGTTTTTTTTGACAGTAAGGCTTTCAGGTGTAACAAGTCGGCGCAGAAGATTTATTTTTATCAAAAAAACATTTTTCCTTTGCAACAAAATAAAGAATATTTTTTTCCTAACTTTTCCGATGTAACTTTTTGTTAAGATATTCAAATGGACTAAAGAAGAGCTTAAGTCGGTTTAATAACGGCTATCTAGCAATAATTTCTAAAAGGCTATAGTAGGGATAAAATTGTTCATAGTATTTTAAACAATTCATTGAACCATATCGATTGTCTCGTGATTAGCAATGATTATCTGCTTAAAGTTTATAGTTATTATACAAAATATGAGATAAATTAATCTATAATTGGGATTAGTTAGGAATAGCTATTGTTTAACAATTATTCAAACCATTTTTGTACAAAAATACACAGTTTTCATATGTCACAATGAATAGGCTTTATTTTTTGTACAATCAATCAAAAATTTCTTGCCAATGACTCCTTGCAGTAATTTTTTTCAATTTAACAACAACTGTTAATTATTGAAACAAAATTTGTAATCAAATTTCGATGATAACTATTAAATTTTATGCGAAAAGAACTAGGAAACAAAAGTCATTATACCGGGTGATTTTTTTAACTTGAAACTTTCAAATATCTCGAAAAATAGGCACTCTATGAAAAAATGTTATGAATAAAAAATTTTTCGCTCTGAGGAGGACATACACTGCTGTTAAAATCGGTTCCCCCACACCACCCCTGGGGTGAGGGTGGGAGCAAGTTCAAAATCTTAAATGGGAACCTCTATTTTTATTAGATATTAAAGTTTCAAGTTAAAAAAATCACCCTGTATATGGCGTCAATCAAAGTGTGACGGTTTTTTGGTTATTGGTTTATCAAATTATCTATTTATTGGACATCGTATTTTGGCTACAAACAAAAATATGAATAATTTCTTACATCAAATATCCTCAGTGATCCTGAAAAGATACTTTTAACTTGTTTACAAGTATTGTTTTAATAATCAGCAATTTTGACAAGAAGTCTTCATCAGAAAGAAATTTTTGGTTGATTTTGTAAAGAAATGGAACCTACTCATGCAAAATTAGCCAAAATGTATATTTACTTTTATAAATTGCTTCAATAATTGTGAAACAGCAGCTATTCCTAACTAATTGCAATTGGACATTAATTTTTCTCATATGTTATTTAGAAACTATGAAAGTCAAATATGATTTGTTTTGTCGTCCGGAAATTCGTGATGACTAGTCCAATATTTTTCATTAACTTGGCTAGTCGTTTCGAATTTTCGGGACGCATAGTCCACCTCCTTATCCAACTCCCCCAATGTTTCTGGACGAGTAGACGCAGTCTCAAATAAATAATCATTTCGAAGCACGAGAAAATTTATTTTGTTCATTAAGTTGTTTAAAACATTATAAATCATTTTTTTCTTACTCTAGACGATTGAAAATTATTTCTAACTCGTTATTACACTGACCTAAGCTCCTCTTTTCCAGAAAGAATTTTGTCCACGAAAAGTGCTTTTGACCATACTGTTCGAGAGGAGGAGGCTCAGAAATAGCCTAAAATTGGTAACGTGGTTTATAGACAACCCTAAAGTTTAAATTAAGTTTTTAAGAAAATGCTTTAAAACAATTTTGAATTCCTAGGATTTACTGTGCATTTTCAAATTTCCAGGATAACTTATTTATGCAAAAACTTCCAATCTCAAGAGAGCTAATGTTAATTTAAAATTCAAATTTGACTAGTAAAGTTTTTTCTGCAACTACCTGCTTTTAGTTCATACAGTTACACGCTTCATAATTACAAACTAAGCGTAACATCAAAGAAACAAATGTGGAAAGGCCACAAAGGTATAAAAAGACATTCATGAAAGTAAAGGTTGGCAAACGCACTGAAGAAGAAAGCTAATTTACAATTACATGCTTATGCACTTTCAGCAGAACTGTGTCTCGCCTGCTATTCTGAAGTTTGCTTCTTCCTAAATTCTAAAAACCCAGATAGAAACTTATGGCTTGGAAAAGAATAAGATTCGTGTTTTTTCCCAGATACAGAAGAATCATCACCCAAAATATTTCATTTTCTGAAATTCTCTAAAACTTATTGATTAATTTCTCTTCTGTTTATTAAACTTTTGCTATTATTTTGAACGGATAAGAAGTGTTTGTTTATAACAGATCAATAGACAAGGGACTGATATAAACGCTAAAACAAGCTGAGTCACGCAACGAAAATTAATTATTTCTCAAAAAATCTCCAAGCTGTGGGGATGAAAAGCTTATCTTGTTCGAGAAAGTAAATTAAAAGACTAATGGCGTGAAGTTCTTAAGGCGCTTTCTTAACGTCGCTGAAAAAATCTTTATAAAGAAACTCAAGAATGTAGAAAAATACCTAGCATGATTTTTACTTTTTAATTATGCTGTACAATACTTCGAATTTAAAAACTTACAACGTGGAACTACCCTATCTAAAAAACTGATGGAACGATATACCCGAAAAATCTCGCAATCACTGCTCTTAAAAAAACCTGATTAGTTTTTCATTACTGAAAATTTTTTCGCAATTTAAATTTAAAATTGTAAAGAGCAAATCTAGAATTAATCATCGTTTAAGAAAAAAATATTATATATAACTTTATGCAAATTGATAAATTTTTTGACCTTTTTAATACTCGTGTACAGTTAAATGAAAACTTTCAAATCATCTAATAAATTATTGTTAATATTATACATGTTTTATGATAGTGCTATTCGCTGGAAATTATTATTTCTAAAAATGAATTTTAATTTAAACTATAAAGTTTCGAAGAAGACATAATTTTTGTAAACTTTTAGGTTGTAGTAATTTTTTTACACTGAAATTGGGAATTTTTAAACAAAAATCATTATCAAGATACTCCATTTTCAATCATTTTAGGTCTTGTTAGCAATTTACATCTGAAAATTCCGGTTTTCTTAGCGTTAATTACTGTTTCGCGGTTTCAATCCAAAATCATTAAATTTTAAACGTTATTCATACTTTTTCAAAACAATTTTAGGTTACGATAGCGTCTTATACCAAAAATTTTTACTCTAATACCAAAAATCATTATAGTTTGAACACGATTTAGAATCTTTTAACAATTTTGGATTAGGTTAGTGTGCTGCCCCGAAAATTGGTGTTTCAAATAAAAAAATTAAATATTATAGAATATTCACACTTTTAACAATTTTAGGTTATGTTAGAATTTTACACCAGAAATTGGTATTTTAAAACAAAAATTAATATAGTTTAAACAAGATTTGCAAATATTTGAACAGTTTCAGGTTATATTAACGATTTTCACAGGAAATAATTTTTTGTAATAAAAATCATTAAATTTTAAAGCTTCATAATTTTTGAACAACTTTAGGTTACGTGATAGTATTTCACATAAAAAATTGACATTTTAAAATCAAAACAATTATAATATAGCAGGATTTAAACTCTTTTGACAATTTTGGTCTATTTCATCAGTGTTTTTCGTCGGCACTGGTATTTTTAGTAAGAAAAATTATATTTCAAATAAGACTGACAAATTTAAGGTAAGGTCAGCGTGTTACATCCAACATTGGTATGTTAAACCGAACATCTTTATAATATGGACAAGATTTCGAATCTTTAAAAAATTTTGAAACTGTTTATTGTTTTTACTCGGAAATTTTTATTTTTAATTTAAAAAAAAAATTTCATGAAAAATCGGAACATTTGACAAGTGTTGGTTATTTTAACATTTTACACTAAAAACTAGTATTTCAAAATCAAGATCACTACATCAGCTCGAAAAAGATTTGCCATTATCGAACCGTTCAGGATACATTAACGCTTTTCACAGCAAACGAATTAGTTTTTTTCTTCGGATATTGAAGTTTTTATTAAAAAATCGCTAGACTTCAAAGTAGAATTATAAATTTTAAACAATGTTAAGTTACGTTGACGCTTTGCATCAAAAATTGTTCTTTTCAAACAATGATCATTATAATCTGAACAAGATTTTAATTTTTTAGCAATTTTCGAACATGTTAGTGCTTTTCGTTGACAAATGGTAATTTTCATTAAAATATTATTAAAAAAAAACATTCTTTATCGGCAATGGGTTATTTTAAAGAAAATGATTAGATTTCAAAACATGTTTACTATCCTAAACCATTTCTTTGTGTTATGATAGACTGTTCGTCTAAAATTTCTATGGTAGATAACAAATAATTAGATTTAAAATAATATTTAGAATGTTTGAACAATACACGTTTTTCCGGAACTTTATATTTTTTATTATAAAAATGCGACAGATTGATTGTCACTAATTATAAGAATTACTCCTTGCTTTTGTATTATTTTAAATAATAGATACAGTAAATTAAAAAAGAAAATAACGATAAACAAATATGTGTAATATAATATAATAAATAAATGATAAAAATAAAGTATAAATATGAATAATAATAATAATAATAATAACAAAATAAGAAATGAAAAATAGTGCTATTTCTAGTTATACAATATACTCTTCTTAATCTGTAAGTATCTTAGCCACTTTACTAAGGTAAAAGGAAAACTAAAAATTATAAGCGGAATTTAAAATTTATAGTGTAATCAAAGAAAACTTATTTCCGAATGCAGAGAAAATGGTAATTTCAGGAATAAACCCGAAAGCTTTGCAGTGAAAATTTGAAATAATTCCTGCGGAAATGCAATATGGGAAAGGAAGCAACTGTGATTGCCTTCACGTTGTCTGTTTTTTCAGGGCCAAAATTACGTTACCAAATGCGTGTTATGTATCTTGTTCAGATGCGCAGGCAAGGAGCAATTGAAATAGTAATTGCATAACGAACATTGTAATTGCATACAATTAAGTACCGCAAGCGAGGATAATAATGCAAGGAATTGTAGCTCTAATTAATTCTACTCGTTGTGAGACACTTGATGAAGATTCTCCCCTTAAATAAAAATTACTACTAATTTAGATTCAAATATTATTCAAAATAAGAAAGAATTGAAAAATCGATAATACATACTAGACAGTATATAATAATAGATAATAGAAAATATCAAATTTAATTCTTTGAAACACGAGGTTCATTTTTTTTAATTTGCATCATTTTCATATTTAAGATTGCTCAGATTTAACAAAGGTGTTTCTAGAATCGTTCAAATTCCAAGGCGTCAAAATTAAAATTATTTTATTTTTCATGCTTTGATTTAAATTAGTTAACTCTCAAGTTTTTTCATTATTAATTTTTGCATTTAAAAAAAAAATTTTACAGATTAAAATATTTATTTTATTTCTACCAATGAGTTACTTTTTCCTTTTTTAAACAATTTTATTCAATTTCTGATTATTTTCTTCAATTGCGCTTTCCAAAACTTGTGTTCTATTGTAGTTGTACACCCTCTGCAGCGCTTAATCCATTTGTGCTGTGAAAAACTTTGAGGTTTCACTATACTCGAATCTGAAGAATTTAAAATTGAAAAGATCTCAATTGCAGAATTTCATATTTGATGTGATCGTGATTTAAATTATATTGAAGGCTTTAATAATCGAATAACTTAACATTACATCATTCAAAAATGAAAATTTTTTTTGTTGAAAATTGCAGAGTTTTAAGTTAAATGCCCGAATATAGTTAAATAATTTGCGAAACTTAATTTTGAATGACAAATCCTGATCCTTCTCTTTTAAAATTCTACTCCTATTTTTTAGATTTTTTTCAATCAAATAGATTACTTTTCTATTTAAAAAAACAATAATAGTGCATTATATAATTCTATTCATCATTCATACAATTCTAACATGAAGTAAAATACACTTATTAATTTTTACAAAAAATATAGAATAAACTTTTCATCATTTTCCCAAACTTTTTGCAATTTAAACTTTTAAAACAATTACGGTGATTTATATTGCTTATAATTTTCAAAACAATTAATTATTATTTATTTTTTGGGGAAATTAATATAAATAAAAATGACTGCTGAAAGATTTGAGATGGCATTATTTTTCCATATCTCAATTAAAATTTATCAATTTTTTAAACAGTGAAAATTAACTATTACATTTTTAAAAATTTAGAAAAATATATATTTGATTTTTTTAAGCTGTCGAACTTGCGATCTCACAATAAGTTTAAACGTGTCGCTTTTGATATTAAAACTTCTGCTTTCAAGCATAACCTTTAAAATTGTATGCTTACCCTGCCTAGCGCAGTTCATACTATAATTATATTACAAATGTATTACATCGAATTCACAAAAATGGCTGTTTTACATATTTTTTAAGTAGCCGCGAAAATACTACTTGGCGGGACATGTAGTTTTTTTCGTAAAATAAATCTTCATTGTAAATACTCGAAATACTCAAATCCTCAACTAAAAAATAATAATTTTAAACCAAATAGTAGCATTTTCAAACTAAAAAATTGATTTTTTTGAAAAAAGATACATTATGAACAAGATACAAACATTTTCAACCGAATAGTGAAAATTTCAATTCAAAAAGATCAATTTTCAACCAAAAATAGCAAAGTTAAATTTTTTGTTAAAAAAATTAATTTTCTAATTAAAGAAAAACGATTATATAACAAAATATAGTTAAATTTTTAAATAAATAAATTACTTTTGAACTAAAATGATAAATTTTAAACTAAAAGAGCGATTTTCAACAAACTAGTTTCACTTACGACCAAATAGTTGAAGTTTAGACCGCAGACTGTTCAATTTTCCACAAATTGGTATTTTGAAACAAAATTTAATATAGTTTAAATAAGATTTGCAAACAGGATTTAGACTCTTTTGACACTTTGGGACTATTTCAGTGTTTTTCGTCGGCAATTGGTACTTTTAGTAAGAAAAATTATATTTCCAATAAGACTGACAAATTTAAGGTAAGGTTAGCGTGTTACATCTAAGATTAGTATTAAAAGAAAATCTTTATAATATGGACAAGACTTCGAATCTTTTAAGAATTTTGAAGTATGTTATTGATTTTACTCGCAACTTGTTATTTTTAATTTTTTTTTTTAACATTTCACAGAAAAATCGGATCTTTTGACAAGTATAGGTTATTTTAACAATTCACACTAAACAATAGTATTTCAAAATCAAGATCACTACAGTTCGAAGAAGATTTGCAATTATCGAACTGTAAATATTACTGATTCAAAAAATAATTTCCAACCGAATTATTTACATTTTTATCTACACTGAATCTGTAACAAAATAATTAAATTTTGAACCAAATAATACAATTTTTAAAGACAAAAAAGAAGAATGTTTGACCAAAAACGTTAGAATAGACTTTTCAACAGAAAACTATGAACTTTCAACCAAAAATTCCTGGATTTTCGTACTGGGTTCTAGTAATTCAGTTTGCATTTAAGTGAAAACGAAAAAATCAGAATTACTGTGAAGTCTGCGATAAATACATAGTAATTTTAATTACTTTTGTTTTTTAACTGCACCCTCCCAATGTAAGGCAGAAAAGAAAAATCCCCCCCCCCCCCCAATAACCAAAAGACTTGAAGTAATTTATTCTTGACCCCCAACTAGAAATGACTATAAAATAATTAAAATAATAATGCATTCACCTGCATCTTGAATGATTTAATCGTGGGTGATAAAACAGTGATAAGAATAGCGAGTCTAATTCATGACGATCGCGGTCACGAAGTCTCTCCAGCAAGGATTAATTGAAAAATCAATAAGTGGAATCTTGTAAATTTTGCATAATCCGATACAAACGAACGCTTGATGGCCTTATTTGCCACATAATGACCTTTTGGACGCCACACAATCAATCAATTTGGTTAATAGTATATCACTGATCGGATAAGTCGTAAATTTTGCAGATGAAAGTCAAGAATGATTCTTTCACAATGTCGGACCTTTTATTTGCAAAACGGTAAGTGAGTCGTGTCAAGTTACTTTCTGGAAAACTGAGGACTGAGGGTGGCTCAACGACAACCAACACCGAAAAGTGCAAACCCTTGTCATTTTTACGTCTTAGCATGACGTCGTGAAACCCTATATTTGCGCAAGCATTTGTATATCCATATCACTGGGACGAATGTTTATGAGCAGTGAGATATGGAGAGTAGGTGAAGCTGGGGGGTATTTAAACTGACTATTTGCAGTTATCGCAACTGTTGTTTAAGAAATATCTCATTTAAGAGGAAAAGGTGCAGCGAACTTCGAAGAAGATTTAATTATCGCAGTTGTCGCTGAAATTATTATTATTATTATTACTCATGATAATATAAACATATTTGACGCTTCACTTACTACGTTTTTTAAATTTTCTTTTTCAGATGGTAAGTTTTTCATTTTTTATGATTTAAAATACTTGGAATAAACAAGTCTAACCCTTTTTACTTCTTATATCACTTTCAGTAAAAATAATAAAATCATTCAAATCGATTAGAATTACGATTTTTTAATTTAAAATTCTCATTGCCTTTTTCAAAATTCAGAATTTTATATTGAAAGACATTAAAGCTTGCCAGATTCCATAAATTTCTTCAAATCTGTGAATTCCTTGAATATTCTCTGAATTTCTTAAATTCTCTGAATTTCTTAAATTCTCTAAATTTCTTAAATTCTCTGAATTTTATAAATCATCCGAATACCTTAAATTCCCTGAATTCCTTAAAGTTCCTGAATTCTCTAAGCTCCTTTAATTCCCTGAATTCCTTAAATTTTGTAGATTTCCTGTATTCTATGAACTCCCTTAAGTTCATAGAAATTTACTGAATTCCTAAAATTCTTAAAATTCTCTGAATTCCTACAATATTCTGAATCCCTTTATTTGCCCGCAATTTTTGAACTCTTTCAATTTTTGCAATTTCATGAATTTCTTGCATTGCTTTAATGCTCTGAAATCCATCAAATTCTCTGAATTTCTGAAATATTCTGACTTCATTAAATATTTCGAATTCGCTCAATAGATTATATATTCTAAATGTCCTAAATTGTCTGAATTTAAAGAAAGAATTTTCCTAAACGTCACAAAAGCTATTTACGTTAACTCTAAGATCATGTTCTTTCTTTAGGAGTCGAGAATTTCAATTAGTTCAGTATAAAACTCCATTCATAGTATAATTATTAGTTGGGACACAATAGCGATTCCAAAAAACTATGAAATGTTGGATAACATTATTATAGAAATAATTGTGGATAATGATAAGACAGCGAATCTCTCCTCATGTGCATGCAGGCATTCTCTGATTCAAGGATGTTCTCCATACGTAACTCAACTTTAAAATTGAGCATTTTTGGAAACGATTTTTAAAATCTAGAAACATAAGTAATGATTGTTAATTTCAGTTAATTTTGGAAGCAAAACTGAAATCAACACTAAATCTCAAGGTATAAATTTGATCTACAACAGAATTAATGATGTACGAGCTTAATAGTCTTTGTTTTTTTAAATAATAATTTAGAAAAAATAGATAAAACTATAATTCCCTTATACAATAGTTTTTTGTGCTTTGAAATTCAGTCTATAAGAAAAACTGCAGTCTTATTTCGTACAAATGACGAAGAGATGATTATATAGTTATTAAAACATTCTTGACAATTCTGTTTCACTGGATTTTATTAAATGAACATTATTACAAAACACCTCTTCTTTAATAATTATGATTTCTAAATAAAATTTTGTTAATAACCATCTAAATGTTGATCAGAATCTTTCGAAAAACAACAGGGTGATCTAGGAGTTCATTTTCTCAATTCCCCAGATTTCTCTGTTTTTCCCTGAACAATTTTTCATTTTCACTGACCATTAAGACAAGAATTTTAATTTTGTGACATTTTTTACACAGAATATTCTATGAACGGATTGAAAAAATTTCAGATAGCCATAATATAATTGTAATTAACGAATTACAGAAAAGATACATTTTAAGAAAATACTTAAATTCTCTATGAATAATTAAATTTTTAACAACATATTTGTATTTTCTAACTACAAACAAAAATTGCATTTACAACGAAAAAGTTCAATTTTCTACCTAAAAAGATGAATTCGCAGCAAAAAATATAATAGTCGATATTTCATCGAAAAATAGGAAATTTTTGCCAAAAGAAATGAATTTAAAAAGCAAAAGGATAATTTTTCCAACAAAGGAGATGAATTTTTAAGAAATAAAGATTTTTCAGTCAAGAGAGAAATACAAGTATAGACCAACTGTTAAACTTTCAACCCAAAAAAAGAATTTTCTGTAAAATAGTTTAATTTTCAACCTGAAACTATTATTTTTCAACAAAAAAGATCACTTTCAACAGAAAACTTGCATTTTCAACCAAACCAAAGTTTTAAATAAAAAAGATTAATTTTCATCCAAAAAAGTTATACTTCCAGTTAAAAAATTAATTTGAAGCAAAAAAAACGAATTTTCAACAAAATTGTTAAATTTTCAACCAAAAAGATGAACCAAAAACACTAATTTTCCAAAAAGAGTTGAATTTTTAATCGACACATACGATTTTATAGCAAAATAGTTGCATTATAAACCAAATAATAAAATTTGTAACTAAAAATATAATGGTGAAGACGAACCATTTGCAAGAAAAAGAATTAGAAATAGAAATATAAGGCAAATTAAATTAATGAGAAGAATATTATATCAAGATGACTGATAAACACGATTTTCAAAATACCCTAACTTTTCGCTGACTAATTTTTAATTTTTCCTGACCAATAATATTTAAAGACCTGAATCTTGTGACATTTTAAACATAAAATCTTTTATGAACGAAATAAAACAAGTTTAAATTTATTTTCGATGGCACTTATTTAAAAGTGCCTCTTCTAGAAATTCCATAACTTTTGCAAGAATTTGCAGGTTCTCCCTGACTCATGGGCCCCCAGAATTAATTCCTTCGAAAGATGAAACACAAGTATCTATACAATTTTCTTTAGATAAGCAATTTCCAACTAACAAAATTAAAATTAACAGCAATTTTATAAAGGTTTAACGAGTTTTGAGTATAACTGAATGTAGAACTTATCCTTAATTGAATCTATAAGTGGGTATGTACTGGAAAAGATCCCGAATTGTTGTACTGAAGGACAGCAGTGTACATCAGATGGCATAAAATATGTTCTGTCTTAGAATTATCTATAATTTATCATAAATCAAAAGCTTTTAGATTATTTTTTGTTTTTCATTATGTAGATATTGGTCTATAAAGATGGTCGTTAATGAGCGATAAAATTATGCAACGCCTTAGGAGTGTGTCGCATAATGCACAGGAAGGAATTAAGAATTATCAATCTTTTGCAAAGGCTTATCAGTCTCCAATCTGTACTTTCTGTCCATCAAAGCTGAAGAGCAATTAAAGTTATTAGGACCATGATATGTTGAATTGCACAAATAGTGATCGAGATTTCACTTTTGATAGCCATGGCGAGAAATTCTCAAACTTACGTAAGGAAAACGAATATTCTGCAAGCACGGTGATATTTATAAAATTCTCCGAAAATACAATATGATGAAAATGAACATTAATTGTTGTAACAATCAAAATTTGAATTTGAGGAAATGAGAATTAATTTCGAAAGCGATAATTGTTTTGTAGGCCTAAAGCATGAACGTGGCTTAAGGTTTTCTGCGTAGTCGTTAATAAAAACTTAAGAGCTATTTTTTCTGCGTCATGTCCTGGTTTTACGCAAACGTGTTTACAGACTTTAAATTACAGACATTTTGCAGAACTTTTCTTCGTTTTCATCTTATCTTATCTTGTCGTAACGCAGCATATGTACGTCTAGTAATTTTTTAACCCAAAGTGATGTGGAAAGAATTTACTTCTATTGTTATACCTATATATTTCTTGTCACTTTATTAACGAATAAAATAAACACAGCAAAATAAAATCACTTACGGCATAATTTATAGACTATAGAATTAAAATTTTCTTCCCTGCAAATTTGTAAATTAGGTGCAAATATCCACCGTAAATTAATTTTTCATACCTGCATCTGAAAAAGTTACGCAAGAGACTTCTGAAGCGAGCAAGTGAAACGAGCTAAAGTGAAGAAAAGTATCTACCTTAATAAGTAAATTTATAATATAATTACAATGCGTTAGATGCAACACACTCGAGAACTAAAATGAACTTTATTGGCAAAAAAGGCTGCGAAAATTTATGACTTTTCTGGAAATCGATGTGTATTTCGAACTGGCTGGCTGCCACACGTGAATGCACAAATTAAAATCAGGGCCACCAAAGCAAACATTTTAAGGCATACAGTTTTCTTCTTTCTTGTCAAGACAATTTTGCACTTTTTGTTATTGTGCTGTTAATCAAGCGATCCAAAGCATTCAAAGTGGAACCATTATAAATTTTATGTGTTTTAAATTGCAAATTCACACTCTTCATGCAAATAATTTTAAAGCGAAAAACTAAGTGAGTTTAATTTTAAGGTAACGTACTATTTTAAAATAAAAAATTCAAACTTATACAATTTCAAGTAACAGCCTTCAAAACTCGACTAAATTCAAAGCTGTTGAAATAAAAAATTTAATTTATCTTCAAGCCTTTAATACGTACAATTAAAGTGCTAAGCATTCAAAACTAAAAACAATGTTAATTTAAAAAATGTCAAGTTTTGCAATTTGCTTTTATTTGGAATTTTAAAGGCTATTAATTCGAATTGTTTAGTTTAATATTTATAAATCAGAAATTCTACATTTTCAATCTTTAATTATTTTACAAAATTCAAAGGAGTCTTTTAGTTTAGGAATTCACTTAATTTTGAACATTTCAAACACAAAGTTTTATTGTTTATTGAGCTTACAATTCTTAAATATGAAAATTTCAAAATGGCAAAGCTTTTAGATTTTAGTTTGGAAAATTTTCAACTTTAAATTGTATAGTTATATAAATGCTCGTCCCATTAGGTCGATCCATTTTGATGTATTTTAATTCGAACTGTCTGGGCACACCGAACATATTTGGTCTACGCTAACCGAATTTTGATGAACGTAGACGAAGACTTTTTAATATGAAAGCGTCAAATATTAAACGTGTGAATTTATGTAATTTGTAATGTACTTACATTTGAAAATGTACATTTTTTTACTTTTTGAATTAAAATCTTCAAGATTTTAGCAGTTTAATTTTGGATATCTTATACATTTCCTTTTAAATTTATTAATTTTTGATGATTTAAAAGTTAATAATTCATTTTTTAATTTATTTAAATATAAAGAACTGAATCAATGGAGGTGTGAAATAAACCTTTAAGGCTGTACAGTTTACGTTCTGAATCGCACAACCAATAATTACGAACTGTCTACCGTAACAGAATTTTCCATGAGACTAACCCTTTTTCTATATCGTTTACGGTTAAATTACGAAAAATTGGATATTCAAGACCTTATAATTGAAACATTTTTTAGAATTATGCTTTCCAATCAGAATAAGCTTAAATTTTTAAATGTTGCTCATTTTTCCAACCTCACATCGTTGAAAATTCGACCGATTCAAATGAAGATTACATGGTTCACAGGGGGAAAGGAGATCCCAAAATGGGAAATAAGTTAATTTTTTTACGAAAAAGGGAAAAAATATGAGAAAGATAAAATATTTATTTTTACACGTAGAAATGAAGAAACGACCTTTTTATAAGAAATATTATATTTTTAGATAATGTTCAATGATTGTTTACAATCAAATTTGTTAAATACGCCACTTTTTACGTTCAAAGACGTTCTCAAAATCAAGAATATTTTCTGTTTAACAAATACAATTTCAATAATAAAATCATGATCTTATAAGTATAAATAAATATTTCTAACAAAAATTAGTCATTTTTCTCTTACTAAAATTAATAATTTGATTGTGAAACAACAATCTTAAATTCTGTTAACCTCAAATTCCAAATAGTTCAAGATTTAGCGCCTTAAATATTTTACATTTCAAAAATATTTCATTTGTAGAGATCCAGAGAAAAGAGATTTTAGCTTTAAAGTTTGATTCAAGTCCTAATCAGTTGGTTTTGAAATTGGTCACATAAAAATTTGTAAGTTTTGCATTGGTAAGATTTACAAAAAAATTTAAAAATGCTCAACACTCTTATACAGATTTAAAATTCCAGTTAGTATGAATTTAAATTGTTTGAGTTGGAACATTTAACTTTACAGTTTATTAACATGCGGTACCATATTCTAATTTTGAATAAAATAATTTTGTATATGTCCAAGAATTTTCTCGCGTAATTCAAATATTTGATTTTCAGATATTGAATAGCTTGGGAGAAAAAAGGAAAATGGATCAATTTTTAAAACTTGAGGGAAAAAGGGGAATTTGAAAAAAGGGGGAAGGCTGTGACCCCTGAGATTACAGAATACCCGAAGGTACCTGATTATTATTTATTCGGGAGGATAATTACTTGAATTCATTGAAATAATGATAAAAATGTATATTGCAATGGATATTGAAATGAATTCTTCGTTTACGCCTACCGTTTATACAAGCTGGCATTATAGATTTTAACGCACAGCTAATTGAGCTCCGAGGAAAAAGATAAACTACTGAAGCGATTCGTGATTTGCGCCTGACGCTAATTTCAAGGATCCTGCCAAGAGGTAAGACAATATAACCTATTAACTATAAACTATAAACTATAAACCTTTTCCTTTCACGGCACATGGAATCTTGTCGACATTTCAACATAATAGTCAGGATTCTTCATTCCAGGAGTTTACATAATGCAATGAAACTAGTAAAGTATTATAAGGTAGACCGGGGAGGCATCAAATCAGCAAGGTTACGGCTTTAAATTAGAAGTATAAAAGTAGCTTGTACTGGTAAAACTTTATGCATACCCACTTACTTAATCGTTAAGAAATAGCCTTCAATTTGATACATCGTACATCAGTAAATTCTCAGTTCCTTTTTCAAACGACCGGATCCTCGTATCGCTTCCTGATATCTAGGATAAATTTCCTGCTTCAGAATCATTCGCAACTACCAAAGAAACATTTTGTTAAACAATTTTAAACATACTCTCTACAGCGTAATTACAAAGTCCGTTTCATTATCTCTGAATACATTCATATAACTTAAAAATTGTTGGCTGCTTAATTATAATCAATGAATAAGTTATTGAAGAAACGATAGAACAAAAATAAATAAAAGGCCAAGCCAATTTACTATCCTCAAAAACTCAACTTTCGAATTTTGTAACCTTCCCTTCTTTGTCCTGCTTTGTCCTGCATTGTGGTTGCAATTAAAACTTTTTCTTCGCAAAAGAGAGACGCATTCATCTCATTACGAAGTTCCAGAAACTCAAACACGCAGAGCTTGTCATGAAAGTGAGTCCAATGGATAGAAAATGTTTCATCTTTTCGCCTATGTTTTTAAATTCGTTTGCATAGATTTAAGGAGAAGACTGTTAACAATTTTTTTATTTCCTTTGAATTTAGTATGAACATAGTTTAATTGTCCGAATGCAGAGAACTTCAGAAGTGTCAAGTAATGTCAACACCGAATATGAAAATGTTTCAAGATTCATGTACATTTTTTTTCGCACAGATATGACAAATATTTGTCATATCTGTAGAATTTTAAAAACGCAAGCTAACATTGTTACACAACCAAGTCACACTCGTACGCTAATATGCAGGCTTTATCTCAAGTCTGTTTTCCATCATTTAAAAAAAAACTAATTTTGCAGCGTTGGGTGTGAATGATTTATTTTCTGAACTGTAAATAAATCGATAACAAAGTCTTTTGACAACTGAGTAGTGAAGAATTTCCTAGCATTTTAAGATTCGAGATTACAGTTTCCTGGATTTTATAGGAAAACTACTTTAGGATATAGAAGCTCACTTTGCTTTAGTCCTTTCTGCATTACGCAAATGCATCCACAGAATTTTTTTTCCTTTTTCATTGCTTTTTCTATCAAAATGCCATCAGTAATGAGAAATTCGTTTTTTAAATTTAACCGCGATAACAATATTCAGACACTTATATTACGTGAAGGTTGCTTTAACAAGCGTATATCCGGCACAATCCACGCGGAACATCCATTCCGGAAATCATATCTGAGAGAATCTGAAAGATCTTGTCCCATGTTCTCAGGATATTTTCAAAGTTTCAATTTCCTGTCTAAAAGCCATTCATCTTTATTGAGTCAGTCAGGAATAAGTTAAATTGGAAATGGGAGTCTTTCAGATCTTTCGAATTTAAGAAACTAATTTCCCAATAAATAGCTTTCTATAACCGATTTTATATTATATTCATTGAAGATGTTCATTGAAAAATCCGAAGAAATTCTTTAGTCACACAATCTTGTCATCTTTATCTTATCACCCAGAAGAGATTAAAAGAGACGCAAAATCATATCACTACGTGATAGATGTATGTTCGTGTATAAAAGAGATCAAGCTGATATGATTTCCTGCATGAAAGAATTGGCCATGAAATACAAACTCAATTTATTTAAATTAAAATCACACATATTAATAAAAATATAAATGAAAATATTTTTATCAAAACTTATATAATATCTGAAAAATATTCCACACATAAAGCCTTTAAAATAATAAGTCATTATGTGTATGATTTCTAAGCACGAATGAGATTGTGGTATCTAAAACTTAAACACGGAAAGAGATAAAAAAATTCTTCCTTAGTATCTTTAACCTCTCTTTTAGTAATGCATAAAAAAGTTATATGATCAGCTCATTTCAAGTCATTGTGGTGTTTTTGTTTGCATTTTTTGTCAATTTTTCATGAAGTACAATAAGTTTCTGCTTGAATAAATAATAAAATTGGAAATTTTTGCCAGTGTTAAAGAACTGCCATTCATTTAAAAAAGTTTAATTTCTTTCATTTAAAGCAGTTTTTATTAAAAACACTAATTTACATTTTTTCAATTATTGGATTGACTGAATCTGATATTAGAAGTTGCGAAACACGTGGATAAGGGTCGTTAAGAATAAGCATTACACTTGCATAATTGGATACAAACAGATGTTACTAGATAATAATACCTTAAAAGCACATAGATGTAATAAAAAAATACAATGTCGGATAGAAAATATGCATTCATTAAAAATTACGTACTGCACACATAAGCAACTTGAAGCGGTTTTAAAACGCCAGTTCGGCTTACATAAAAAAGATTAGATTATAAACTGAATGTAACAACTGTTTCTAGTTGGGTTCCTATGACATCAAACTCAAAAAATGTTGACATTTCCAGCCCAAAGTTCAATACAAAAAAGACTCTTTCTATCGCTCTTCGCTTATTCTCCTTTTGAATATGCCACCAAAACCTGGACTTTGAACCTTCAACTTAAAAGTTGTCGACCATCTAAAGATTTTTGCATTCCCATAATTCTGATTATTTTTAATAATTAACAATTTGTTTATAACACCTTGACTTGGGAATGATAGCATAATAGATCAATCAACTAATAGTGATATTTGATCAGATTCTAGTTACATAGTCTGCAAATTCTTAAACCGGGAACCCTGTATCCGCTCATGGCTTACCTTGCATCTTCTGGCGATTATATTGAAAACAGGCATTGTGAAACTCGTCAGCAGAAGCATGTGTTGGTGTGTGTTGGTGTCTATAAATCCGACTCACTGCTTACACTTATCAGCGTTATCAAGAAACACGGCAGTACATGTTTACAGTCTGTCAGGCACTGTGAAAAACCTGCAACTCTTGTTCCTCTAAAATTCCCTCACAAATACATTCTTATTTCCTTGGTCCAAAAACCTAACTGTCCGAGCAACTCTTTGAATACTTGTCTCAATTAAAAAACGAAGTCGCTCAAGGCACTTGGAGTCAGTCAACTATTCCACTTGGACCTTCCCTCTGTTTTTTCTTTTCCCTTGTTTTTCCAAAGCAGATCACAAATTTGTTCGTTCTTCAACTCCTTGAAGCAGATGCTCGCATCAATCGACGCCAGCTTTGCGCCTAATGGGTTTAATATAGCAGATGAATCGGATGAATCTCTAGATGAATTCGATTCAGCATCAGGTCGATTCCAGTGCAAGTAGCCTCGAGTTTAATAAATCGATTTGTCAAGCTTCTCGTCGAGGAAAGAAACTAACGTATACAATAAAACCAAAGGCTTCCAAAATCTCCAATCGAGTTTCACTTATAAGCAGTTGAGAAAAAAACTGGTTTCTTAAGTTTTTCCCAGTCAACCACGACGTATTTTCCTCAATTACTAGTTCCGCACGGTGACCCTCGACAATCTTTGAACTGCTTCCACGACAGGAAGACTGGAGAACGATGACTGTGCCTTTTTTATAATCGATGATCGATGCAGCCTTGCGATTTCTCCTGACAACGTTTCATCGAGTCTGCAGTACCTACAATCAAGAACTCAGGGTTGCAGTTACCCAATAACAATTCCGGCGAGCTAGTATCTTGTATCTTCTCATGTCAGAGGGAAACAGAAATTAAAATTTACAACTTTGTAATAATTTTTTTTCTGCAGATGTAAGCTGATAATCTCCTGTTCACGTAGGGAAGAACGTGTAACTTGATTGGGTTCATCAATCACCTCGGAATGTCCCAGTTTTTTAATCAAACCGGTTTTCGACTTGCGAATTCATTCCCGTTATTCAAAATTCACTCAACTCTCGTCCCGAAATCTTGAAATGTTGCTCCAGTTTCTCTTGGGCAAATACTTTCGAAATCCTTTCCTCTTTCTAAGTTGTGCAGGGAAGATTGAAGGTGACTTTTTGTTTTTTTGTTTTGTTACTTCTCGCTTCTTCTTAGCACTTGTTTCTCTCACTTACTATATATCAACAACTAAACAATTTCAAATTATGAATTTAAAAAATGAATGAAAACACAAAGTGGCGAATGCACGAGAACAACACGCGCGAATGTAACACACGCGTCTCACCGGCAAAATCCTCCCGCGATTCAGGTTTTCGTCATGTGTGACGGCCGATCGTGACAGATCGGGTCCGATCGTGTTGATCCGTCGCAAAGCGCTCGCGGCTCTTCATTCGTGATTCAGTCCTCGTCACGAATTAGCCGCGAGGCATATCAACAGAAGACGAACGTTACCGATCTCAAATTCTCCACTCTGATAGTTTTTTTTCTCTATGTGATAAAAGTACCCTACTTAAAGATGTGATTTTTTTTAAAAAGCTAAATTTCTAATTGCGAGATAAGGGAACTTTTTCCGGGTGAAATTATCGGGGATTCTTGACACGCCGTACTTAGAACGAGCAGCAGTCGTTGACTATCTAGCGCCGCTCAAGTGTGTACGGATCAACACACGCGTTCGTGGGACTTTAAGGAGGGGGTAAAGGGGGTGTGGGAGGACTGGCGGGGGGACTTCTCTTACATAACCTGAGTAGCCTAAGCGCCCCTCCTAAAGGCTAATCGTTCATTCCGCGCTGCTCTGCTGCAGCGATCAGTTCTACGAACTCGATGACTCGAGCGGTATTCTTGAAAGTAAGTGGGGTCGTGTAAGAAAATTACGGCTCGTAATTAAAATTGTGTCCCTGTGAGTAGAGTTATAATGAGAAAATGTTCCCTAGAGGCCGATACATACGCGATCCAATTTTCTTTTGATAACTTTGAACGTTTGAAATTAAAAATAATACAAGTTACGTATTTGATCGTATTCAACTCATTTTAAATTCACTGAAATGCTAGTGATATTTCACAGGTTTTTGGATAGAAAAAGTTACTGAAATTTCAGCTACAGTGAAACTTCAGTTACTTTTTTTAGTAAGAAAGAAAGGGCGCCAACCCCACGGGGAAAGTCAGGCCTCTTCTAAGACGATTGGGCGGTGGGTGGGGAAAGCAATTTCAAAGGTGCCACAGTGAATTTTAGGCTTTGAGGCCTAAATGAGGAAACTTCAATTTTTATCTGACCCCTAACTTGAAATTTCTCTAAAAGGAATTCTTATTGTTGCTAAGAGGCTACACATTTTTAACTCTACATTAAAGTGACTATTTAAAACCTCAAAAAATATTTTCATCGATAGAATAATGTCAATTTTGAAAGTATCGTAATGAATTTAAGGCAAACATGGAAATTTCACCCGAACCCTACCATTTAAATATTATGACAAATTTCGTGTTTTCCAGGTAGCTTTGAAATTGTCCATGCAGAAGCTACGGAAATTTTCACTGATTTTCTAAAATCAAGTTTTAAGGTGACGCAGTGAATTTTAAACTAACAGGCAAATTTGAAACTTTAATTTGACTCCTAACATTAAAATTTTTTAACGAAATTCCCTAACAGGTTTAGTGAAAATTTATTGAGAAATTCGTGACTAACCTGCTATTGAACTTTTAATCAGTGAGAAATTAAAAAAATCCTCACAAAAAAAAGTTAATTCAGCTTTCGCTGCTGGTGGGAATCATATCAGCGATTAGATTTCAAGCACTCAAGTTCAAACTCACTAAATCTTTAAATTGATTTATAAAATTGACCAAAAAAGGCTGAATAATTTTGTAACAAATTTCAGAAGACAAGCCTAAGTGTAAGTAAGGAAAAAAATAGTTAAGGGTCTTAGCCAGGGCCGTTCGTGGACATTTGGCCGTCCGTGTGATAATATTTTCATAACACCACTTCATCTTTTTTCTGCACTTAAAATATAATTTATTTACATTATTTGATCTTTTACGTCTATAGTAATATACTGCTTCAAGTAGAATAAAATGTGTGATATTTTCATAGATTTGATTAAAAAAATGCAGCAATATACTGCTTGAGGGTGTGAAAAAACAAGTTTGATTCTCAACTTGGATTTCCTATTTTTTGTTATTTTTGGGTTCAAAATGAAACACGTGAAAGAAAAATAAATCATTTAAATTAAGAATTGTTACTAATCATCATTTTCACTTTTTTTAGGGTCTTTGATATACAATTAAATGATGTACATGTTCTTAAGAAAACAATTAATATAAACTACTTCTTCCTCTTTGGTGCACATTTCGAGGTGGCCCCTCGGTTATTTTAAGCAAAGAATGTAAAAAGAGGTACTGCGCATTTTTGAGAAAAACATTTTTTTTCTTCATTTTTAATGATTAAAAATTTTATTTTGCTCGACAACGACGGAAAATATTATTAGAAGCACTGAGTCAAAAATTGTGTCTCTTTCTGAAATCACTAAAAATATATCCTTACTGGATTTTTGTTTTGTTTAATTTTAACCAATTTCTCCAAAAATAGATTAAATAGATTTCAAAAAAGTCTGTTTCTACTTCAGAGATAATGGTATATAAATGCTATTTCAGTCTATTTTAATTCATTTTTTTAAACTAGTTAAATCGCGGAAGAAAAATATTTGGTAAGGGCATACTTTTAAAGATTGCAGGAAGTAGAACAATTTGAATTTTTTGAATTATCAACTATTATTGATATTTTCCGTCATTTAGAGAAAAATGAGATTTTTAATCGTTAAAAATTATGTTTCTTTAATTTTAGAAAAAACACACTTTTTCTTTACTTTAAAGTTTAGGGACCTTAATATTCTTATAAAACATGTTTTTTACATTGTTATTGAGCTCAAAAAAATTATTAAAAAGAATAAAAAGATCAAGTTAGTTAAAAAACATACTATTTTAGTACATTTTGATCGATTCACATATTTTATTCGTATGGAGAAGTTAGTTAAAATACACGAAACAAACAACTAGTAGAGATATAATTTTATAATATAGATTTCAGGAAGACAAATTTTCAACCAAGAAGTGCTATCCATTTTCTGTGTCGTTTTTGAGAAAAATGTAATTTTAATCCTCCAAAATTATTTTTCCTCAATTTTAGAAATAAAACACAATATTTTTTTAATTTGAAGTTCGGGAACCTCGATATTCTCATGGAACATGTCTTTTACATTGCTTTGAACTAAAAGCAGGAAAAAATGTTGTAGTTAGTTAAAATACATACTATTTTAGTACATTTGGATCGATTTACATATTTTATTTCTATAGAGAAATTAGTTCAAATACATGAAACAAACAACTAGTAAGGGTATAGCTTTATAATAGATTTCAGGAAGAACAATTTTGAACCAAAAACTGATATATCCATAGTTTGCGTCGGTTTTGATCAAAATTGAATTTTAATCGTTAAAATTAAAAAAATTTATTCTCAAAAACGCGTTGAATTTTTTTTCTTTTTTGACCTAAAACAACCTGGAGACACCCCCGAAACATATACAAAAGAAAATCTAAACGTGCAAGCACTTTTGGGCTGAAGTTAATGGAAACGAGCTGCATTTTTTGAGTACCTTCAAACATTGCTATATTTCTTACTTTAAATTCGGGGAAAAAAACTTCAATTATAATTAGGAATTGGGTAGGAACAGGCAAGCAAGTCTGGTTTTCCTCAAGCTGGAAAGCTGTACAGAAATGTAATAGTAGGAAAATAAAGTCATTTCATTTACGTCTACTCTACAATCACTCGGTCTAAATTACTATTTAAGTGACATTGTGAATCAGCTTAACGTATCTAGGTATGTACCTTTCCGATTTTCTTAAGGCTATATCTTGGACAATAAACAAATCTGGCGCCAGCCTAATAAGACCTTTACCTGGTCGCCCGTGTGCAGCTCACACATTACGCCCTGTACAGGAACGGGCCTGGTCATAATTGTTTATATAACTATGGTCACTTGCATATTTCAGTCTTATCTTCTCCTTTATAGGCAAAAGTCATAATTTGTATTTAATCTTAATTCATAATAGCACACTCTATTCCTTAAAAGTTTTTATTACAATTGTATTCTTCACATACTTATGAAAATCATTTTATTGAGAAATTAGAAATAAAATTATTTTTATTTACATTTTTTAAATTAAACAATTTTCTAAGTAATATTTTATAAATATGTGACGAATATAATTGTAAAGAACACTATTGCCTAAAGTGGGAGAAAAAACACAAATATGCAATAACTAGAGTTGAATAAACAATAATGACCTAAACTATTTTTTTATTACTTATGCTTCTCTTCTAGGCATTGGATTAGAGTTTCAGATTTTTATTCTGACGAAATTTTTGTTAAGGAAATTGCACAAGAAAACTTAAAAGGAATTTTTTTGCAAAAATCAGTTTAAAAAAAAATATATACTCAAGAATCTCAATCTGTGTAACGTAATTGCACAAAAGAAGTTAAAGTAAGAGAAGGTGGTTTCTAAACAACACTGTAATTAGAAATATACTTATCTCATTTTAAGTTCTTTTGTGCAATTATGCTACACAAAAAGACTTGCTTGAGTTGAAAGACTTGAATTTTCTTCCTAAAATGACGAATATTCAACAAAACAGTTGAATTTCAAACCAAAAAGGATGATTGTTCAACAACATTGTTATACTGTCAACCAAGAAATACAACAATGTTTAGATCAAATTTTAAATGTTGAAATTCATTACCCCTGACAGTTAGAGGAGATCACCATAGCAGAAGATCATGAACTCACAGTAAATAATCATTAATTTAAAATACTAATGTACGTAAAATAAATCAATATTGTAATGAATATTTTCTGTAGGCTCATTATCCACTGCAGTTTGGTATCCCCTATTTAAAGTCCATCTTATAGGAATTTCCAGACTTTCGTCAGATTTTTTTCGAAATTTCTTACTTGCCCTGATCAATAAAATATCCTGAATTTTCTATGATTTCCAAGTTTTAACTGACCTACGTAGATTTTTTCAGATAGAAAAAATTACTTGCACCTCTTTCTAATAACAGCGATCAAAAGATAGGAGTCCAAAGGTCTAGGAGAAAAAAGATAACAAGCATTTTAGTATACGAGAGACTGTCAAAATAAGAAAAACTTAATCAAAAAAAACTAAAAGTACGTACTTTAGCGACCAAATTTTATATAGACAAAATTAAGTTTACCACTTCTGGTCATTAGGGATCAGAAGATAGGGGCCGAAATGTCTAGAAAAAAATTATATACAAAAATGTTGATATTCTGAGTATAGTCCTCACCAAAAATAACCAAAAAACTCCAACCGCAGGAACTAGATTTACAAATCAAGATGCAGGTTAAGATATTCTGAACTTTCGTGTACACCTAGAACATTCTTGAGGAAGTGACCGTAAAAAATTGATCTAGACCAGTGGGATCATATAAAAGCGATATGGAAATGACATCACTGTGTCAGTTGTCGGTCTGCTGATGGGCATAGTTAAGAAAATAAAGTGCTTCCCAATGCGATCGTACTTTAGATTTATACACGTAAGCGGATGTCGCTAAGAATTGCGATAGCTCTTTCGTAAGAAAACAATCGACAGGCAGCGTGAAAAAAATCAAGGTCGTACATCAAGTAGTTTCCAGCTTCTTCAAGATCAACGGATCAATCCCCTGTGGGCTTCTGGAAAAAGGAATCAATTTTGTTGAGAATCCAGGAGTTTCAAGATAACCGGTGAAGTCGAAAGCGCTCATTACCCAACCCAAGGAGTTTCCTTTCAAAGGGATTCGATAAATTGTGAACAAAAAAAATGATCAGAGATGAGATAAACATCGAGATACAGTTTTCAGGATTTGTTCGAGTGGAGAATTTTCGATGGATTTTCAAGAGATATATGAGAGATATTACGAGACCTTTGCAGATAAGAAGGACTTTCAGCCATTTCACACGAATTTAAAGCTTGCTCGATTTCACAGAAAGCACATAAAATATTTCTTGATGGTTTCCAAATTCAAAAACTTTTTAGATTTTACTGCAAAACATTTTACAATAATTTCTCAGCTTTTTTACAAGTGTCCAACTAGTAAAAAATTATATTACTTATGATAGTTAATTTTCCTCAAAGTTTTAAAATTATTCCATAAGCTACATTACCAATTTTAAAGGGAAGGGGGGGTGCACAAAAACTACAATTTTTAAGGGGGGAGGGAAGGTCATGGAATTACGGTTACGAAATTAATTCACGTTTAGTACATTGCTCCCCTTTTCTCTTGGTTTAAAGAATTCTTCTTTTTTCTCCTGTTTTCTCCTCTCCATGTGTTTTTTTAGTTGAAATTTTATCTTTTTTGGTAGAAGATTGTTTTTTAACAAAAGTGTCAATATTTTGGTTAAAAATTGATATGCATAATCGACATTTTTTTTACTTAAAAATTTAACTATTAGGTTGAAGATTCATTTTTTTTAAACTTCGTATTTTCGGTTGACAATTAATTTTTTTTATCTAAAAATTTAAATATTCCATTTTTAGTTGAAAATTGATATTTTTATTTGAACACTTATAATTTTCAGTTAAAAATTAAACAACACTGGAACTTGACTTTGAGCCCCGTTTTAATTATGGCCTTGGACAAAAACTTTGTCAGCTAGTCACTTCATGAAACCGCCGGTCGGCACCATTTCTCGGACTTCTTGAAAATTTACCCATATTTTTGAAAATTCGTCTTTATTGGTTGAGAAATAATTTTTTTGAATACAACTTCCATTTTTTGTTAAAAATAAATCTTTCTTTATTTAAAATTACCTTTTTCGTTTAACATTTATCTTTTCGGGTTAAAGAGTCTACTGCTTTCTAAAATCTTCGACTTTTTAGCATGAAAGAAATAATGGAAAATAATAAATGAAATCAATAATAAGCAATTATTAAGTTTTCGGTAATGAAATTAATTTTCAACAAAACAGTTCAGTTTTTAACCAAAGAGATAAATTTTTATCAAAAAAGTCAGTTTTTAAGCTGAAAAGTCGAATGTTTTCGAAAACACTTGACTTTTGATCCCAAAAAGATGAATTATGAACAAAAATTGACATTTTCAAACAAGAATTGTGAATCTTGAATCAAATAATTAAAATTTCAATCAAATCGTTCAAATTTTCAACAAAAAAGAAAAAACTTCAACCAAAACGAATGAGCAGCAAAATATTCAATAAAATAATTAAATTTTCATATAAATCATAACAATTTTAACAAACAAAAAATGAATTCTCAACCATAAATATATATGAGTAGACTTTTAACTAAGAAGTATAGACTTTCAATTAAAATTGTTTAAATTTTCTCATGGGCGTTTTTAAATTTAGATCGCATTGAAGCAGGGAAAGAATTAAAAGGGAGCGTTTCGAGAAAATAGCAGGAAAAAGAGAAATTATTAAAAAAATATATTTTTTCAGATGAAATCTAAAATTAAATGAATTAAAGTGATTAAAGTAGCCCTTGGACTACGCATGAAATAAAAGTTCTACTACAATGCTCTAATTTCTGTTTTTTTCTTACAAATATTAAACTAGTTATTCCCCAAGACAAAAATAACCCAATCTTCCGCAATCCTATATCAGAATTTGATGAATTTCCGCATTATCCATTATTTTCATATAAATGGGATATCATGGAAATTTGTATCGAGGGGAGAGCAGAATTACGTATTATTTGACAATATTTTCGCAACTTGGATATACAGTATACATTCATGGGAATTTATGATACTAGGTCAGTAATTCGAAACCCTCATCTGTTCCACATCTCTGCGTTCCTCAGTACCTTTTCCCGTATAAGAAAAGATGACATATTTCCGAAAGGTATTTCTGACTGTTTAAAAACATATTACTCTCGCTCATTAAAAGGAATATTATTTAAATTTGATTTATAACTTAATTGAAATCAATTTTAGAGCGACTAGATAAGTTAAGGCCGCAGTAGAAATTACGGTTTTGGTCAGCCTTTAATCTTCAGATGCACTCATCACGTTTAGTTGAATGAGTATAACGAAGAAAGAGCAATGTTCTACGACCTCCAGACTGCAGTACCCCCTCCACTTGATTGTTAATGATGTCAAGTCACGTCCAGTCTAGTACAGGATGTCGAATAGAGAATGATTACTTTACATTTCTCAACTTTAATCTCGACTTTAATCGTCAATTTTATCCGGCAAAAAGCTCAGATTACGTATAAAAAACTTGAAACTTATTGTTTTTTTTTTATTTTTAACTAATTTTATTCCAGAACAATACCCTGTTTCCAGTGTTTTTTTTCCCTATCTTCTTCTTCTGCCATCATTTTTTCTCTCAGTTAACTTTTGTAAAAACTGACGGCATTCGCTTTGAAGTGAATCTCTACTCAAGAAGAGTCCACATGTCAAAAGCCATTTCGATCACGGATAGAACTCAGATGGGTTTCCACTAATGTTAAGCGGGGGAGGTTTTACGCCAAGGATGATTGTGTGGATTCGACGAGCAGGGTTGAATGTCTGCCTTCAAACTTGATTGTCTAAAAACCGGCCAAAATCGGGAGGAGGTTTTCTACAATTTTCCCCTCCCCGGACCAAACATACACGCAAACACTAGTATTTCTAATAAAATCGAATGGAGTCGCGGATTATCAAGGGTTGTGATTAAATTCATGCAGTGATTCTGAAACCACCGGGGTTTTGAAACAAACAAAGACATATTAAAATATGTTTAATCGAAGTGCTACGAGACTTAAATGAATCAGTATAAGAGGAAAATAATAATAATAATTATAATAAAGAGCCTCGGTGGCTCAGTTGGTTTGACGCTCGGACTTCACCTCAGAGGTCAGGGGTTCGATCCCTGAGCCGGTACCTCTGGCAATTTTTCTATGTACCTTTACCGAGGTTCTGGTGGTTCAGAACCCACCTTAAGCTGTAACCAGAAAGCTTTACCAGAAATAAATTAGGCAATTTCTCTTTACTGATAGCATGAAAGAATTAGAGATCTGATCAGATTTCTCAGTCCTCGCATATGGACTGATGTGTAGAACTAAAAAAGTGCGAAATGTGGCAAAAAAAGTAAGAAACATATCTTTCCTGACCCAAGAAAATAAAGGGATACCAAACTGAGTATTTAATTTTAATAGTCCCAATATTGTTTTTTTTAGTCTTTTTCAGCCTTAGGGAGCGTCCATTAATTAAGTAAAACATTAAAAGAGTGACTAAAGTAAAGCGGCTGGGTAGCGATACTAATCTACACATTGTACAACTCTACACATTGCATGTAGACATAAAATTAAGGTATTCAACGCTACGCATTTAATTCACCACATAAGAGTCTACATATGAAGTTTATAATTGAAGTCTCTGCACATTAAATAGTAAGTCGAAAAAGTCTACACATTAAAGTCTACACATAAAAATCTACACAGTAAAGTTCACACATAATAATTCTGCACATTAATTCGCTGAATTGTAAAGTTCGTTATCTGATAAGTCTACATGTTGACATTGGGCACATTAAATTGTACACTTTCAATTGTGCACATTAAAGTCTACACGTTAAAACTGTACACATGAAACTCGGTACATTAACGTGTACACGCTAAGCTTATAGAAAATATTATTTTCATCAGTTTATTATAAATAATAATTTATAAATAATAGTAAGTTTGATTATGAATTATAAGTTTACATGCAAATTGTCTGCAAAAAAAATCACATTTTTTATTTTCCTGTGAATGCACCACGTTGACATTGTTTTATGCACCTGAAGATTAATTAGGAATGGTATCCATAAATAAGACTTATATAATAATAAATCATAGCCTCGGTGCCTGAGGCAGTTAGGCGCTCGGTCTTCATGTTAGAATTCCGCGGTTCGATCCCTGATTTTTGAAATTTGTCCTATATACTTTTACCGTATTTTCAGTAGTTTGAATCCCAATTAAAGGTGTAGTTCCCCCTTCATGCACTTGATTGCAGCCTAGAATGTGCATAGTGAAGTAAAAAAGAAACCAGGTTTACATACTTAATATGTCATATGTTATAGGCATACTGCACTAGCGTACCAAGTAAAAATGAAAAAAAAATTACATTCAGTGACGCTATATTTTGCCAACGCATGTTGGCCTGCTAAACTTAAAAATTGCTTTGAATGATTTGTATTAATTGAATGGATAGGAAACCACGACATTTTTAAAAATATTTCGGTTCACTGCACTTAAAATACGAAATTGATCAGGAAAAATGGCACTAATATTCGTTGAATATTCGATGGTGTTTACTTTAATACCCATACATTTTTCATAGAAATAAGTATTTAATGTTTGATTTTTAGATCCCCTATCCGAGACCTAGCTACAAGTTCATGACTTTTTTAGGGATAAATTTTTTCCGTACAATTTAATTCAAGGTCTAATGTAAATTTGAGCCAGATCGGCCATTAAAATGTTTTTTTTAACTATAAAAAAAATGGTTACCATTTTTATATGAGAAAACCTTTTATATTCGAAATATGCCTATATTATATCTGATGATTTGTTCAAGTGTTCAATGCGTATAAATCGACATATTCTGGAATCTTTTATTACCTACTAGGACCGACTTGTGAAATTTGCAAAAAATGTTTTATGCTATTCACATAAAACATTCTTGATATTGGGAATACTAACTTACGATATAAATATATAATTAAAATATTTGTCATAAGGACAACCGCAGGATTTCCCTGGGATCGGGTGCTAAACTAAAAAATTGCACCCGATCCCAGTGAAATCGCGATAAAATTTCAACCATAACCTTAATCAATTAACGAAATTAACTTATAACATCCTCATCTTATCAGTTACTTGACTTAATCCTTAATATATATATATATATATATATATATATATATATATATATATATATATATATATATATATATATATATAGCACTTCGCCATT
>JAAAKG020153553.1:4832-30820 GCA_010014905.2 Druon quercuslanigerum
AACGCGCAGAACAGAGGTAATTATTAATCAATTCTGAATTATTGAACCTTTTCAGGATTATCACGCCCTACGTTACCACATATATTTGTTCTCGATGTACAAACTTATCGTATTCATTCCTTTAGAATCGATTAAGTTTTGACTTCACAACACAAATTCAAGAGCCTTAAACCCACCAACCTCAATTCCACAAAACCAAATATCTCACATCTTGGTATAACTTGGGGTTAGAGGGTTTGGCGTTTGTGGGTTTGGAGTTTGCATGTTTGCGGATATGGAGCTTGTTAGCTTGCAGACGAAATTTATGCATAAATTCCAGGTTTTTAAACATTTATTAATGTTACTGCAAATCCTGACGTTTAAATGTAAACGCGCAGAACAGAGGTAATTATTAATCAATTCTGAATTATTGAACCTTTTCAGGATTATCACGCCCTACGTTACCTCATATATTTGTTCTCGATGTACAAACTTATCGTATTCATTCCTTTAGAATCGATTAAGTTTTGGCAATTTTCAAATTTAAATTAAACAATTTAAAGGATATTTTTGACTTTATTGTATATCAGGCACTGTCTTGTTTTCGTAAATATTCCATAAGAATACCAGTTGAAGTATAGGGCTAGTGTCAATATTACCCCATTTTCCGTGATTATAGGCAAGGATGAGCTGGTTAGCTTAACGGAAAAATCCGTAATAGTAGACGTTTGATACATGTATGTCAATAAATTGAAGCTTCGTAATATACATGCTTATAAACATATGTCAAACTCATAATACAGAATAATTTTAATATTGTTACACTTGCGTTTAAAATTCAGGACACACGACAGCGCAAGCAATATAAGTTCAAGATCAATCTTCATTGATTTTCTTCAGTGGACATAATAAAATAAAACAGAAACTGACAACAAAGAATTCTACTTATATTTAAGTACTATTTCTGGGTTTGTCCCTAAACTTTCTTTGAATAATCAAAGTCGGGTGGGATTAATGTTATAACTAGAGTCACAACCTTTGCAGCGAATTGGGTAATTATTTTAGACGTAATTTTTACTAATAAAATACATCTCTTGCAACAAATTAGTAGTTGATTGCGGTTGAGAGAGAAACTAAGCATTTCAAGAAATATAAGTTTGTAAAACCTATATTGCGTTGGTTAAAATGGAAGTCAGAATAGTATGTATTTTAGCAGTAGGAGCTGCGTGCTCTCAGATTCAAATTTTCCAGTTTGTGCAGTTCCCAAGATTGAACTTCACTATGTCAATTACATTTCGGATTTCATAGTACGAGGTCTGGCTATTAAATAACGAGACTGGTTACGAAAAAGGGTTTTATTATAAAAATAATTCAACATTCGAATGCTTCCCTTTAGTATACTCCCCTTCTTTTTGCCACACACCTTGTCACAGGTTTTTTCCACTGATCGAAGCAGTGCTGGAAGTCTTCTTTCGTGAGGACCTATAGCAGCTCTGCCGTTTTTTGCTTTAACGCTTACATCGACTCAAATCGGCTCGCTTTCACAACAAATTTAATCTTCGGAAAAAAAAGTCGCACGGTGCCAAATCTGGCGAGTACGGCGCGTTCTCGAGCACTGGAGTGCGTTTATCGGCCAAATACCACTTCACAGATAGCGCGTTCTGCGCAGGTGCGAATTGTTACTTCCGCGACTCGGGCCGTTTCTTACGAACTCGCTCTCGCAGTTTTGCCAAAACTGACAAATAGTAAGTCTGGTTGACAGTCTGACCCTCTAAAACCCATTGAGTCATCACGATACCGCTAATGTTGAAAACACTATCAACATTGCCTTGAATTTTGATTTAAACATCCTTGCTTTTTTTATTCTGGGCGATTCAGATGTCTTCCAATGAATTGATGGCCGCTTTGTTTTAACATCGTATTGAAAAATACACGTTTTGTCGCAAGTAATAATGTCTTTCATCAGTCCGGGATCTTCTTCTAACCTTTCATGGAAATCTGAGCAGACCTGTTTACGCAAGAGCTTTTGGTAAGGAGTCAAGTCTTTTGGCACCAACTTCGCACAGACTTTTGTCATGTGTAATTCCACGTGTAAAGTTTTTTTAATTGTTTCTTTATCCGCGTTTACAACCTCGGCAATAATCCGCATGCTCATTCGACGATCTGCACGCAAAATTTGGTTGATTTTGGTCACTGTTTTCGGAGTTGAAACAATGACAGGGCGACCTGGGCGCTGGTCATCTTCAGTGCTCTTTCGGCCCTCACTGAAGCGCTTACACCACTCAATAACACGCGCACGAGATAGAGAATTGTCCTTATAGGCCTCTTGCAACAATTTACAGCACTCAGTCGGAGTTTTTTATGAATTTAACGAGAAATTTAAGATTGATACGTTTCTCCTGTTTTTTGTCACACATGGTTTTCGGCACGAGACAAAAACACGTTCATTTCAAACCGCTACTGCACAAATACTATAATAGTGACGAAAACGTAATTTGGTACGTAAATAGAGATGATTTCCAGATACCTAACGCACTACTTGTTTTTTCCCACCCCTCTAGGGCACCCTGTAGGCCATGTAGCCAGACCTCGTATATTAGGCACCACACGTAATTTAAAAATAATTCTTAGGAGGAACTGCTCAAGTAAAAGGCTAGTGGCAGTATTGAAGCCTCTTCAGATATTACGTTGTATTAAACGAACAAAAGCTTTTGTATCCAAGATGGATACATTAAATATAAACAATTTTACTTATACGTGACATATATCGAATATAATAATTTTGTAATTATGTTACACTCACGCTTAAAACGCACCAGCCCGAAAAACGCTAGGAATAGAAATTTAATATAAATCTTCATTGTTTTTTTATTAGACACAATAAAAGACAAAAGAAAAGGGCGCTTTTAAGAACATTATATTAACTGAAAAGGTAGGTGACTGCTACATGTACTAACTGTGATGGGTTTTACTGAATAAAACCTTAATCTTTATTCGTTACTGTCGCGGATTCCATCAAATGTCAGAAAAATTATTTTTCACTTCGGTGTCGTGTCGTTGTCGTTCTTTTATTCTGTAAACTAACACTAAGTCACATATAAAGGAATTATTCAATTGGATTGTCCTTTAGCATACTTTATAAAGATTTTCGTAATATTTAGAGAGCTGAACAATGTGCTCTCATGAATTTGTGCTGTAAACAAAAATTGTCATAGTTATAGCAGTTTCAAAATTAAAAATTAAAAAAAACGAAAATCAGCATTTAACAAATAACCATGGTTTGATAAAACACATAAGCTATGAAAATAATAAAAAGACAGACATTCTGTTCATAAAAATAGCTACAAATTTTTCATCCTTTATTTTTTAAGGATGCGTGATTTTTTTCTAAATCATAAAATGCGTATTTTTGGTTTTAATAATACGAAAAGACAATTGAAAAACAGTTAAAGACAAACGAAAAACGGTAATGTAGAAAAGCCACATATTTTTTGTTTACCTGAAATATAAGAAAGAGATGCGTCGAAAGAGTGATAGGTGATGAATAGTTAAAAACGGACTTCAATATATGGTCAGGAGTGTTTAGTGATTTCATATTTCCGTGGATTAGAATAAAATGAATAATAAAAATATTATTTATAATAACAGTATAAAGTTTCTCGGTGTGTTATTTAAAAAAACATTGTTTGAAAATAATAATAAAATTTAGGCCAGATAATACATTCTTTATGTCAAGTTGTAAATATTATTTGAATTTAGAACAGTTCTTCATAATAGGCGTCCAACACACTACAGTCGTTATCTCTTCAGCATTGTTAATTAAATAGGTGTAAGATTTTATCGAAACATTTGAGATTTTCTAAAAAGTTAAAAAAACTTTTGATCTCCAATAATATTAAAATTACCAACATACTAATTTCTTTATTAACAGTTTTCTGACAAAAAGTATATGTTACCATGAATCAATTGCAATTTATTTATGATTATCAGGATCTTCGTGCACTACATATATTTCAATAAAATACAACCTCGCCAGATATAACGCTGGATCAGAAGGAACTATAATATTATTGGTGAAAACTTTAGAAACCAAATATTCTCAATAGTTTGAGATAATATGTGTCACACTTGCTATACATAATAATTTTAATATTGTGATTCACTTACTTTTAGAACGCAGGAAATGCACTAACGCAAGAAACAGTACTTCAGTATAAATCTTCATTTCTTTTTCTCAGCGCACAAAGTGGCAGAAAACAGAAATGTAATTTTTTCTAGAATATCGTATAAGCTGATACCATTAACGACCGCTATACATAATATTTTTTATGACTTCTGCTTAATAATAACTCTTTTTTTATTAGATAATATAAATAGTATCGAATTAGACAGATTTTTAATCTCTCGCATAAGAACATTCCGCATTTTTTGTATTTATTACCTATGAAACCTTGAGATTTATTACAGATTATATAACGATAATTTATTATACAATAGATGGATTTTTAACCCAAAAAGTTAGAGAAACTTCAAAGCAAGAGTGATAAATTTTCAACAAAAGAAAAGTTTTTAATCAGTTCAATGAAAGGAAGAAAAAGGATTTAAAAAAAATAGTTGACGGTTATCTTTACTTGAATCTAATTGAAAAGATGGGAAAAATAATAACCCCTATTAAAAACTTTTCGAATTTGTTTCAACTTGAATTGCCCCCAACCGAGTTGAAGCCGGACTGAGATTTATGGCTTGGAATGATGTTTGTTTGACCTGTTTTTATCCCTATAGAAAATTACCGTTCTAATTTTTTCTTGAGAAAATATTTTAGGTTTATGATCGTTTAGTTCAACTGAGTCTAAATTTGTTGAAATAAAAATATCTAATTTAATGCTAATTTTATGCGTGAACCGTAAAAATAATACATTATCTTGTGTCTGGTCTCAGTTTTGAGACGCAGTCTGATATATTTTCGATTATACTTCTGTGGTGATGTTCATTTACAATTAAGATTGTCCCCTGAATAAAGTTGCTTATTTCCATACTCATTCAACTGTGTCTCGGACGATGAAGAGTAGGATCATCGATCATGATGAAGAAATGGTCCATGATAACTCCTGAAATCCTTTGATTTGACCTGCACCGAAATTTTTCAGGGAAAATTGACATTAATTTATAAAGATTTTGTATAATACAGTATCTATGCCAAGGTTTAA
Organism: Druon quercuslanigerum; assembly: GCA_010014905.2. Lineage (NCBI taxonomy): Eukaryota > Metazoa > Arthropoda > Insecta > Hymenoptera > Cynipidae > Druon > Druon quercuslanigerum. Next base: position 10,019 of record JAAAKG020153553.1, read on the forward strand.
ATTTTATTCTTGTGATGAATTGGTTTTAGAAACAGGCATCTAATAGACTGCATGCGTTATCTCCCAAGAATGGCAATATGAAAAGCGTTCAAAGTGAATCGAGGCAGTTAAGATTTGCTGAAATATGAAAGAAAATCTCATATATAAAAAAATTGTCATCTATGAAAATCATAAAGCTAGGACAATAAGAATGTGCCGATTAATATTTTCCTAACGCGTAGTATTGTAGCGTATGTTATTTCATTCTGAATTATTGAAACTTTTCAGGATTCGCATTTACTACGTTTCTGTTACATCTGTACTCGGTTTTCAAAATTTTCTAAATTTAGTTTGCAGAATGTAAAACTTCTTTCTGATCTGATAGTATATCAGACACTGTCTTCTGTTAGGATAAATTCTTTAAAAATAACTGGGTATAATGCGGAATAAAAAAATCTTAGTTTTAAGGATGGATAGAAATACAATATAGATTTTTATTGTTGTATTAGCAGACGCAATAAAAGAGAACAGAAACGGAATTTTCAAGAATGCCGTATCAACTGACAAGATAGAAGACTGCCACATGGATCAACTTTCATGACTTCCAACAAATAGCATCTCATTGTTTATACTCAAAAATGTATATAGTGGAAAGAGGAAGACAGTATTATATCTCATATGCGCGGGATTTCCATATTTTTTAAATTTACGACCCATGAAGTATTCCAAATTTTTGAACCTTACGACACGTGTTTCAAATTGAATTTTGGACACAGCTAACAGTAAAATTATAAGAATTTTTTGTTTTTAAAGCAATGGTATTTTGGTCAAGTCTTTTACATTTAACATTATTTTAGAAGCATTTAAACTTAGCAAACATAATTAAAGTTAATGCTATAACTAGTAATACACATGTTTTAACAAGGTTCTTCAATTCAGAAAATCCTTTATTAAAAATTATGTCTTTTGTCAGAGTTTTATTTAAAAGTATTGATTGTTCGTCTGTAAATTTGCTAAAATACACGCTAAATTTTAAGTAAAAGGAGACAAATTTTAAAGATAATAGTTGTATTTTCTACAATAAGATGCCTTTCATAATATTTTATTTTTAACCTACAAAAATTTAATTATAACAAAATGTTTGAATTTTCTGAGAATAAAAATAATGTTAAAATGAAAAGAGATGATCATCTGAGCCCAGAAGACGATTTCCTTAAAAGACCGTTTCATTTCCATCCAAGAAGTTTACTTTCGAACAATGAAGATTACTTTTTGCGTAAGCAATGAGATTTCCACCAAGCGAACCATTTTGAGCGTGTTGACTTAAATGAAAAAAAAAGAATTTTTAAGTAAATTTAATAAAAATTAAACTTCAAAGGAACAAAAGATTTTTCAACCACAAAATATTAATTGCACGTTAGGGTTATAACATAACTTTAAAAAACCTTACAATTTTTTTACCGAGTCTAGAGGTCAAACCATGTTTATTATATGTTTTTGGGTTCGCTAAATCCGAATTCTAGGTCCAAAAAACTTCAGCACGTCAGGATTCTGAAATAACCTCAAAAAAATCTCATAACTATTTTTTCGACTATCTTTTTTCGGGTCAGGAGGTCAAATCACTTTTATTAAATGTTTTTTGGGTCGTTAGATCCGAATCCGAGATCCAAAAAAACCCAGATCGTCATCGTTTTGACATAACCTCAAGAAAATCTCATCAAATTTTTTTCGTGTTCCGGGGTCTGACCATATATATTATATGTTTCTGGGGTCGCTGAATCCGAAACCGAGGTCCAAAATACCCCAGAGCTAATGTTAAAGTCAAAACCTCAAAGGTTAAGTAGCTTAGATTACAAGGAATTCTGAAGGTTATGTAGAAACCCTGAGATTCTGGAACACTTTGGACCTCAAATTCGTATTCAACGATCCAAAAAACATATAATAAATATAGTCTGATTCCCGGACTAGAAAAAAAAATTGTATTGGTTTTTTGAGGTTATGTCAGAACTCTGACGTACTGGGGGTTTTTGGATCTTGGATTGCAATTGAGAGACCCCAAAAACATATATTAAACATGGTCTGACCCTCAGATCAGGAAAAAGAATTTTGTGTGGCTGTGTTATCAATCAAATTGTTAATCCTTAAACGGGAGCAATTAATATAATATAAAAAAAAGATACAATTTCCACCAAAATTGATGAATTCTCAAACTGTAAAAATGAATTTTAAACGAACAGCAATGGCTTTTTCAAAAAAGTTTAAATTTGTTGCAGTGGGAAATATATTTTCTACTTTTATTATACATTTTCCGCCAAAAATGTTATAAGTTCATTTTTAATAATCATCCAAATTATCGATATCTGGTTTTTTACGAATCTTTACGTTCTGGAACTGACAAAATCCAAAAATCATAAAATTTTGTGGGTCACTGTATATCTATTTGTCTGCTTGTATTTTTATATTCATTTATATAGTACACTTCAATATTTTCCGCGGAATAAACTTGTTCATTTCCTTTTTTGATGAAATTTTGCGCTGGGACATGAAGATCAGGAATTATACAGGGAACTAGAGGCAAAAAAATACAGAAGTAAAGCATATTGATTCGGATGTTCCGTTTTTATATAACAAACATGGTATTTAACTTCTAGATTGAAGCTGAGAAAGAAGGGTGTAAATATATTTAGCCTGTGTTGGATAGGTCCATGAAAAGCCGTGCCATCCCACACTTTTACGTAAATATGGTCTTCTTGCAGAATTAATACAATATTCACTTACATTTTTTGAGATTTTAAATAATAAAAAGTAAAAAAAGAATATGCTATGTATTCATAAAACAAAAAAAAATATTTTTCAAAAAAGAGTAAACTGGGGAGGTATGTGAAAGATTATTTTTTACATTTATGTACTAGTCTTAGGTTTGTTGCTATACCACCCTTGGAATTACCGGATTCGGGTAGGACTGATATCATAACTGAACTCATCACCTTCCGACGAATTTGCTTATTATTTTGGACATCATTGTCACTCACAAAATAATTTTTTTGCATTAGGTTGTGAGTTTCGTGTACATTTAAAGCAATGACTAGAAGTAATAACAGGGTAGGGTCGGATTGTATTAAAAATACAAGTGCAATAAGCAATGCATGTATTGGAGTGAAATATCATACTTGTACATGAAAGAGAAAAAAAGGATGCAACAAGTAAGTGTGAGTTAAAAAAAAAATTGAAAAACCGACTCCAACTATGGTCAGGAATATAAAGTGATACATATGATAGCCAATGATTTAATCTGATTATGAATAAGACATGCAATACAACAGGCCAACTGGTGTATGTTAGAATAAAAACAGAAAATAATATATGACTATTTATTATAGCAGCTCAAGCTTTCTTCATGGTAATTTTAAGAAAGACAGAAAGAGAACAGAAAAAGGTGCTCTGTCTTTTTTCCTAATACCAGGGGCAGACCGTAACGTGGTGATCCTTATCAACTTTTAAAAGATCAAGCGTATACGATCAAGCACCTGGTCACTATGATCCAACCAAAGTGCGCATTAATCAAAATCCAACAGACCAAGCGTTTCATTTTGGCCCAGAAAGATCAAGTGTCTTAGCCCCTCAAAACCGCTGACGCCGTAGCCCGCTGAGATCATATGGACTGCGCAGCCCCCTAAGCCATTTTCAAACGTATCCCCTCCGAGCATCCGCCACTTAGAGGATACAGCTGAGCATGTTATCCAGCTCCGAAGAGCACCCTCAGTTATTCCGGAGCAAGAATCTTTGAAAGGACCCATATCCTAATAGACCGACCTTTTTCACTTAATCGTTTGGTACGACAAGTTAATGTTTCCGTAAGTGGATGAAAATTTAAATCTCTTCTTTTAACTGTATTATTTAATAGTACTGTACCGTATTTCTATTTCTCATATTTTTATTCATCATGTTTATTTACATGTAATTATTCTCTAACATTATCTTATTATATTTCCGATATTCCGGAATATTAATCCGATATATTAATATTCATGTACTGCACAGCTATTATTTGAAATGACCTATATCATTTCAATATTTCTGCATTATTATTATGGGTTTCTTTAAAAAGCTCCGCTCTGTAAACTTTGCTCTCCGAAATGAAAGGGAAGTGTAACGAAAAATTGCGCACGTGTGCTTTACTAACGCACACGTTGACTGGGCTCTTGTCGACAAGCTTAGCGAGCCTCTATTCCCACCTCTATCGAACCGACAGGCATCACAAGAAATAGCAAAGCCTATGCGTGCCATTCTCAATTGTATGTCGTTGATGAAAGTATGCCAATGGAATACCGATGAGACCGGCTTTACAAATGCAGGTAAGATTTTTGTAACGAAAGGACGCACTTGTAGTTACAAAAATCGAAAAAATAAAGTTAATTTGACTGGAGCACCTGTCCTTAACCTTACTGTCCTTTGTTATAACAATTTTTTATATTGATTGACATATAGGAAAGTGGTACTTATTGTCTTCTTATTTAAATCCTTTCAGTAATCAATATTTAGGACAAAATGTTAGAGAGTTTCATGGCTTTTGTTGCACGAACTCGGCAACATTTGCGTCCTCGGCCACATTTGGCAGGCAAAATTTTTTCCAAGTGCTTTATTTATAATCTGCCTACGTATTTTGTGACTTATTTGCCTTCTCTTGCCATTTTCAGACACCGCAAAGTACTTCATATACATTTTTATGTTGCATTTAGTCAATTTTTTTTTATATTCGAAATTTGAAACATTCATTTTACATTATAAATAATGAAAAATTATAAGTGTACCCATGATAGTCAGACGCAGCTAACTCTAACGATGCTTATGATATAAGAAACCCATTTTTCAAAAAATGTCGTTTAGCTATGTTTTTCCGCTCAAGTGCAGTACAGTTCGAGCGATTCTAGTTATGCATCGTATGATGATCCACAAGAAGGCAACAAAGGTTATTCAAATAACAACTATATTGGTTCTTATGTACCAGTAAATACACATCCGGTAATCACATCTAAAGAAAAAGAAGATGGCTTAAGCATGAAAAATTAAACATTTTTTATACATTTTAAGGGTCCAAACAATTAGGAAGCATTCAGGCGTCAGAAGCTGGTAAATAGCAGGCAACGGGAAGGAAGCGATAAACCTCAGAAATGACCAAGTCTATTTAAAATATATCTAGGTATATATGATATTATTTTCACAAATTTTATGTCAAACTAATCCATTTTAGAGCACTGTTGGCTTTACAGTGATGCTATGTCCATTTATGGAAAGCTAGACACGTTTTTAGAAAAAAAGTCATTTGTAAATAACGGATAGTTCAAAAATTATGAATATTTAATATTCAATAGTCTAAAATTTTATATATAAAGCATTTCATATTAGAAGATATTAGATAGACTGCGAAGTGACTTGTACCTGTAAGACACAAATAATATTAAAGCTCAGTCTGCTTCTGTGAATAATATATACAAATTTTCGGAGCAAGAAACTAAACAAGATAAGAATAGCATTCTGTTAATTAGATATTTGTTTAAGCAAATATAATATAAAAAAGAATAAAAATTAAATTTTATTTTTCAAACATCACGCTTAGAGAAGTAGACATAATTAGTACAAGGACTAATAAAACATCGTAAATGCTTAAATTCAGAAAATTATTATTGAATACAAGAAATTATAATGATAAAATAAGAGCCTTCTTCTCAATTTAAAAATAAATAATTTCGACTTTTTTATTTTAATGCGTATACACAACATTTATTAATGCAGTGCATATATATAATTATTGAGAATAATTTTGTGAATTTACAAAATAAAATTAAAGGCTCTTTGATATCGTCACGTCCGAGTTCAGACTTTCAAATTCAATCCATCCTATAACTCTCATAATGGTTACAACTATTGCAAAACTGATCTATACACTCCTTTTTTTGGCACTCTTATGTATACATAGTTGGGATCTGGTAAATGGCCTTCAACAGCTGCGCTCCTATTTATATAATGATGCTCGCTTACATTGTACAGTTCGAAATGCTGCCCTGAATAAGTTCGGTTATTTCCTATTTTCATGAAAGTGTGCTTCGGAATATGAAGCTCATGAATTATGGGATAAGCTGGAGGTAACTGGTGGAGCAGTGAAGAATAATGATGAAATTGTTCCGTTCGTACATAATAGACGTAGAATTGAAACTCCCAATTTGGATTCAGAAACCGGGGTACGTATTGGTTGTCCCTGAGTAAGATAACTCCATGATAAGTATTGCTGTCCCACATAGTTAGATAAATAGTGTCCTCATCCAAGGGAGAAAGTCCTGTTATGCAACCTGCAACTGATTTTGTAAGAAAAAATTGAAAATAATACATACAGAGTCTATAGATTATGGTCTTAAATTTTATTAAATTTTATTTCAGGTTTGTCCTTATACTTCCATTCGAATGACATTAGTTGGGCGAGGCTGACGTTATAACTGAACTCGCCACTTTTAGAAGAATTGCCTTATTATTTTGGCACTGAATTTAACTTGCAAAATAAATGTTTTGCATCTATTTGGAAGTTATATCCGTATACTTTATACAAGCAATAACACCATAAATAGAGTTGTCTCGAATTGACTTGAAAAGACAACTAAGAGAATAAATCCTTGCATGGAGCAATATATTTTATTAGTACCTTAATAAAAAGAGGGGTGCGACAGAAGAGTGAAAGGTAATGGAATGTTCCAAAAAGGATTCAAACTATGCTCAGAAGCAGATAGTGATTCATATGGAAGCCATTGCGTTGGTCTGACTGTGATTTAGGCAGCCAAACAGCATATGCAAAAATTTAAGTATGTATCTTCTAGATTCCTGTGGGTTCTTCTTTTTAATTGAATTATAATTTTTTTTCAAGTTTTAGTGAGAAATGTTCTTACAACAGCTCGAGAAGGGTCCGCACTTCTCGGTCTACTTCTCGGTATATACACCAAGATCTTACTTTTATAATTATAATGATTAAGAAATTTTTATCTATCTCTTGCTGATATGCTCAAAACATGATTTTTACTTTTATATTATTTTTTGTGGTTAAAGCAGAGCACCCTGCAAGTCTTCTTTTACATTTCATGTGCATCTTGCGTCTTGTTCCAAAATATTTAATTTTTCTATATTTTCATACTTATTTCGATAAATAAATTAAAAATAAGCATTTTGGTTCAAAGTGGTACCAAAATGACAAGTTTTATTGAAAAATGATTTTACGAACTTTTTTAGCACGTTTTAAAAGCCATAATTTCTCTTTGAAATAACAAATTTTAGCTCTTTTGTGGGCACTCTCATTTTCAGATGCACACAATTTCTTTAATAATTATTTATCGTAGTTTGTGTCGTTTTCCAGAAAATATTGTTATATTTTTAATAATGGTTGTATTGCAGAACTTTGAATCAGAAGTGCGAATAACAAATAAGTTTATTTTGAAAATGTTTAAGAAAATGTTTCATTAAAATTTTATGATTTTAAATTGTAATCGTGACTTCAATTAATTACCAAGGTATCTTCGGAAATCTTTACCTGTTGAAGTATATATTTTTTACCTGAATACAGCAAGAGAAAACTTTAGCCATTTATAGAATGATTTAAATATTCGCATATTTCCTATTTCGTTTTCTCATATTACCTCTAAATTTTAAAAAAGATTATATTTGTTTAAATAAATGTATTACATTTTACTGATTTTATCACGCTTTTTGTCCAAAGATACGTAAAAATTAGTTTTCCTTCTATTTTTTACAGCTTTAATTGGTATGAGCTATCGGTTTGTTTTGCAAATATTTAGGCTAAAAAAATAGCAAGTCTAAATTTTTAAACAAAATAAAACTTTAAAACCCAATTAAATTTTTTGGTAGTAAGGTAGCCGCACTGGTAATCGTCACTGAATTATTTATCGTCAGATAGCCCCGTATTTTTCGTATAACAAGGCTCGTTCTTTCCGCATGTGAAAAAAGTTTAATTGTGTGCCTGACAATAACTAACGAATTTGCATAATTTAAATTTTAGTCTTGAATAAAAATTTACTCCAGTAAAATATTATGTTAAGTGATGAAAAATGAGTTTTTATTTATGCTTTTATCGCTTAAGCCCTCTGTAAAAATAACAATTGTGTTTATATACAATTATAAGCATTTTTATGTCCAATTCGGATTAAAATGACGATTTCTATTGCATGTACCTCATGTGATTATTCTGAGGAAACAATTTCGTACTCAAAAATATTAAATTATTTCAAAACTTTGGTGACGTAGAAAGATTCTCCTGTTTTTTTGGAAATATATATACTTAGAAACTCACGCCATAACTAAACTCACCACCCTGCGACGAATTGGCTAATTATTTTGAACATCAGTTTTACTCTCAAAATAGATTATTTGCATCAAGATAGATGAAGGATGTACATTTTAAACAATAAATTAGACAAATAATAGAGTAGGCTCGTATAAGATTGAAAAAACTATTTTTAAGAGCCAATGCATGTATGGAAACTAGATATTTCATGTGTACCTGAAAGAAAAAAACGGAAGCGACAGAAGAAGCATAGCTAACAGATAACAAAAAAAGCACTCAAAATATGGTCTGGATAAGAAAGTGATTTATAAAACAGGCAAGGAGTTGATCCAGATATAAATGTAGCAGCAAAATAGCATGTAAAGAAATATAAATATGTATCCTTTAGTCTGCAGCGTGTTTTAATAAAAGTAGAAATAAGAAGAATATTTATACAGCATTACTACCATTCTTCGTGTATGATTTAAGAAAATGCCTTTTGAAAAAAATCTAAAAAATCTATATCAGATACGCAACAATTCTTGGTTTCGGCAACAATAACGGATATGTTTATACATTTACCATTCCGATAGAAAACAGAAAAATCTTGAGCTTTTTAGATATTATACTAAAATAGTGCTACAGTTAAATCATAAATGCTATGTCTTTAGTTCATATCCGTCAGTTTGTGCAAAGGCACGATTGACCTTCAGAAGTCTGATTAGTTTCGTGCGACATTGCAGTCTCTCAACTTCCAAAATGTTGCTTTTTAAATATTCCTCATTATCTGGCAACATCGAAAAATAAGGAGTTTTGTGTTTTTAACCTCAAAAGGTGCTGTGGAAAGTGCCGAAAGGTTAGCGCGGTCTGAGTAGCGAACTTGCATACATCTTTATCTTTTTTTCATAGACTCAGCTTTAGCGGGAATTCTGCTTGTAATAACCATATTTTTATCACTTTGTATTGATAATTTCATTGATAGATGATCCTAAATAAATAAGTTTTAGGGCATCTTCTGGTGCATTTTATTTCAGAAATCAGAAAGCTTGAATTTTTAACACGACACGTTATAATTATTTTGTACGTGCAAACATGATCCAGCATTTCTTATGCCGAGTTGTAAATATTTACTTGTCTTTATAATCGTTTTTGAGAATAGATGTCTATTAGACTACGAGCGTTATCTCCTAAGCAATGCTCAATTGAAATTTGTAAGAATGTACCAGGAGGGATAAGAATTCTTAATACGTGAAGAAATCTCGTCATCTACAAACATATTGAAATTCAGAAAATATTAATTTCTTTATTGAAATTTTTCTATCGCTAAAAGTAGTTGCGAATTCGAAACCATTTCTACTTTTCAGAATCCTCATGCAACAATTTTGCAGATATTATCGCAAAATTGTGCGTAGTTCAAGCTAAAAATAAAGTCAGATAAAAAAAATGTTAAATTTGGAAAATTGGAATCGCACAATTATCAATGCCAGGTCTTAAGTAAATACTTGTGAAAACAGAATTTCATACGCACTATACCTAATAATATCAGTTTTGTGTTGAACTTACGTTCAAAATGCAGGAAATTATATAACAAAAAGTAAATAACTTCAATATAAATATTCATTTTTTATCAGCAGACACAAATAGAGTGAACAAAAATCTGACGTTTTCGAGAATTTCTTAAGAACTGACACGATAAGCGACTGCTATGTATACTTAATTTGAAGGTTGCTACCAGTTAACAATCTCTTCTTTATTTGGTCAAATATATACATTGGAATGAGACAGATTGTTGATATCATACAATCTTCGGATTTAGTAAATATTAAGAAACGATATGAATCGATATGAAATACTTAAAACTTCTGAGATTTCGAGTTAAAACTGAATATAAATTTTTACTTTATGTCAGTAGTGCGAGAAATCATAAAATCATAAGATGATATATATTTTTTCATTAGGCCGCGGCAGATATAAGTTATAAACGTATACATGTAGTGCAAGTGTGCACTTAAAAAAAGTCAGCTGGTTCTGGAAGCTTCTAAGCACATTTGTTCAGTAGGCGTTCAGCTGGACAAGAAGGAGACTTATTGCCTATTTTTGTAAATCCAACATTATGTATTTTAGAGTTTGAATTTTGACTTGAATTCAGAACATGTTAAATTTAGTTAAAATATTGTACAAAACACAATTAGGTAGATTTTACAATCGTTTTTAAAAGTAGTGACTATTTTACTACGCGCGTTGTCTCGAAAGCATCAGCAAATAAACACCTGTACAACTGTATTAATTTCTTCTAAATTATTCATGCTTTTCACATTCCTTATGCATGGATTATTTAGCCTCGAAAGCCTGAATTAGAAAATATATGTTTGTAACTCGCGCTTTTTCGGAAATGGGGTAAAAAGATGGATCTATGCTTTACGCTGCGACATCATTGTTGATTATAATAGAGTGATGTTCAATAAATTTCAGGACAGTCAGATATGTTAAAAAAATCTTATTCGCTAATACCGGTTGACAAAAGGCCAATTTATTTCGAGTATTTTCTTATTTAAAAAAAAGATTGTTTTAAACATGCTAGTTACTACTTACCTATGACATGATTTTGACTCCCTAAGTGAATTTATTGTATAAAGGTAGTAGCATGGCATGTTAAATAAATAACATATAATACAAACAATAATATAGGCTCGGAAAGGACAGAAACTTTAATTGAGAAAAGGCATGGACACTGTAAATGTTAATGCCAAGATTCTGGCGCCGAAATTATAATGGGTGTATGACAAGTAGATATTTTATGTGTTTTTGAATCAGAGAAAAAGGGGTGCGAAAGTAAAGACATTTGATTTTGAATGAAAGAGCGAAGCAGCATCTCGGAGGTCATGATTTCGTATTTCCCCGGCTGCTGTAAGCTAGAACGATAGTAGGTATAAGAAGATTATTTATCATAGCATGCTACCCACTAGTTGATAGTGATCCAAGAGAAGTAAACGACGCCTTGTGTCACTTTAAACGACACATGATATCTCTGCGATCATGATGAAAGAATTTTTCTTGCAGGGGATTTGAATGAATTGGTGGCCATCTGAAATGATGATACAGAAGAAAATCCAAGAACAAACTATAACGGAGATAAATTAGTTGGCTTATGCTTAGAAAGGGGTTTGTTCATTACAAATATTTGTTTAAGGCATAAAATGATCCACATGTATACCTGGTCTACAGGAAGTAGCCACAGTATAATTATCTTTGTGGTAGCGGATAAAAGACTTAAAAAGCTAGTTAAAGATACAAGGGTCATGGGGGGTTCTAAATGCAATACCGATCATTACCTTCTAATCTCCAAAATTAAGTTAAGTCAAAGATAAAGTAAAAAGAAAGACAAGAGAAAAAACAATAGCGAATTAAAATTGACAACCTGCAGAAACTGGATGTGCGAATAGATTTTCAAAATAAGATAATCAAAAGAATAGATAAGGCAAGTTGGAAAGCGCTTAGGAGAAACAAAGATATAGAGGGAACATGCTATATGTGCTAGCAAAGAAAGAAGCGTACCTATTAACTTTGAACATCGCAGGGCTTAGCGATAAAATTAGAGCCGAAGAGGTAAGGAAAATACAAAACGACTTTGAAGGAAGCAAGAAACTGCTTTAAAACAAATTTTAGGAGACTATTTAGAGATAAAATGATAGGACACAACAACTGCAATGCAAAACACAATGCGTTAGAAAACTCTATTCAGAAAGTCTAAGGCACTGAGGTTAGGAATATAATCAAGAACTTGAAAAACGGGAAGGCTGTCGGGGTGGACAGTATTAAATCTCAAATTCTTATACAGGGTGGTAAGTACATAGAATGAGATAACAGCAAATGCGATATTACAGAGGAATGAGCTTATCAAGTACTCACTTACTTAACAGAAATAGCAAATATTTTGCTAAAGACAAAACACAAAAAAGTTTGCAAGTATAAAAAAAAGTTTTCTGTGTATTTTTCGATCTAGAGAAAGCTTTTGCAAGGCTATTTATATTATCTGTGACTAGGTGTGTAAGAATAGCCCCTTTACACGAAAAAGGTGTGGATTTCGAAACAGCAAGGGTACGTGAATTAGCGTTTGTTGATGGCAAGGCTTTCCTGGCAGACTCAATGGAAGACTTGGAAAGAATGTCAAATAAACTGAATGCGTGCATGAACAGTATAGGCCTTAAAATTAACGCACAAAAATAAAAACTATGGTCTTCAAAGGAAAAAGTGAGAAAACAATATGCAACATTCTATTAAATGATAAAAAAGTAGAATAAGTTAAGAAATTCGTATAACTTGGTAGCTCATTTACTAGGGACATGAAGACAGATAATAAGTTAGCTAGACTCATAAGAGAAGGAAAGATGGTTAGTGGTAGAACAAGGTCCCTAATCAGAAGTTAAATTATATTAAATAAGGCTTAAATGGTCATACGTAATACGAAATTTGTACCGACAGTACTATACTGTAGCGGCACACGGACCTATGAAGAACACAAGAGTAAAGTTAACGCGAGTAACATAAGATTTTTACACATACTATGCGGCAAAACCCTGATGAGCAAAGTCAGTAACGAGATTATTCTCAAAAAATAAAGTGCCAAAGAGACAATAGTTGAAATATGGGAAAGAAATTGGTTAAGGTGGTTCTCGCATGTTGAGATAATAAATATGAACTACAGCTCGCGTACAACAACAAACTAAAAGCGCTATGCAAGTTTTTAAAATCTTTCTGTCACGTCCGGGAGTAAAGCGAATATTAAATTAACCTGCATAGTGCACACCAGAATGCGTAAATGGACGATGTGGAATTACTCTAAATTCTCTTATAACTTGTTGAGACAGAGCCGCTCTCTCACATCTGCACTCCAAACAACCTTTGATCAGTCTGTTCATCAAAGAACGTGCTTCCAAAGTCCTGTAACGCTTTCTCAGTGTACAAAAAATTAGTAGCTGACCACCGTGTGAAGATCGAGGGTGAGCATGCGTGTCAATTAGGTTACTTAATTGGTAACGAGACAAAATGATAGGATGCTTTGAGTCAAAACTGATATAAGCATGCCGTAGTCTTTCGTATAACCTTAAGAGATTATTAAAATCTTTAAACTTTTTAATATCGAGTTCTTTGCAATTACTCTATTCTCTTGGTCCAAAGCTTTGATCTAATTATAAAAAGAATTTCCTTGGACAAGTTTAATTAAAAATATACAGCTTGTGGAATTTCAAACACATTATAAGAAATGTTTAAAAATTTAGGTTTAGGTTTATTAAGTTTCGAGTTCTTGAAAACGAAGGCATCACCAAATCTTTTACAATATGATGTTACGCGAAGCAGTCTTGACCAAGAGGAGAATTTAAGCATCAAGTTAAATGGAATTTTGATAACACTCAAAACATGATGACTCTTTAGTGCCCGCTGTTTTAAATTTGATAGCTAGGCGCCTGCATATCCATATTCGGGCCATTATAAGAAATGCAAAGTTGACCAAAGTGGATCTTGCCACCATAGGGAATACTTTGGCAATTTTTCGAAGTGAGTCGCCGAGTAGCGCAGTCGGCCGGATTATCTTTAGTAGAGATGAATCGACATTTAGAGCGATGTACCAGCTCATGATTTAAAGAAACTATGATTCATGAAACTATGAAACTCATGATTAGAAAACAATTTTTTATTTTCTTGAAAATAATTATATATACTTTTCGGTCATATCATCGTTCTAAGGATAATTTGGAGAGTATTGCATCCAAATTTCTTTAAAAAATTCCAAAAACTGTAGATGTGGCGACAAGCGAGAGACCAAAAATTAATTACAAATCGTCTTCATAAGAAAACATCATTATCATGGTTATCTCAAAAACTATGAAAGATTAAACTTTTTTTCTACAGAATAAAACATGCGCCATCTAATTTCCTATTAGAATGCATTCTTCAAAAATCAAATTTTTAAAGTTTGATTTTCAGTTACCAGGGGCCAAGCTCCCTCTAACTTTACTAAATTATGTTCCGTTCTGGAATAGGGGTGCTAAATTATAATGTCCATCTCGGGACTTAAAGTGCTTCTAATGTTTTATAGAGAAAAATGATATTTTAATTAATTAATGATTTGTAACATTTGGTAGGGAATAAACACTTTGATACATTTTCGGAATTTAAAAGATCTGCTACTTGCATATTTTAAATTTTGAATAATGAATGGTCAAAAAATTACCTACTATCTATTTACGAAATAAAAAGCACTTTTCAAAGAAGGGGAAACAGGGCTGGCATAAGACAGATTATTTTTTCCATTTAAGTATTAGTTTTTGGTTTGATCCTATACCCTCCTTTAAATAGCCAAAGTCGGGTGGGACTCACGCCATAACTAAACACACCACCTTGCGTCGAATTGGCTCATTATTTTGGATACTATTTTTACTTTAAAAATAGATTTTTCGCATCAAGTAAAATGAGGAGTTTTGGTCTTTTTACACTGTTAGGGGCTGCGATAATTTACGAAAGGTCAGTGCGTTCTAAGAAGCGAAAATATTAATTTCTTTATAAAAATTTTTCTATCGCTATAAGTAGTGGCGATTATTAATCGATTTGAAACCATTTGTACTTTTTAGAGTCCTCATGCACCACTTTTTCTAATATCAATGCAAAATTTTTTGAAGTTGAAGCTGAAAAGTACGTGGGATCAAAAAAACTTTAATGTTAAATTTGGAACATTTAGAATCTCAGAATTGTTATTATAAGCTCTTAAGAAAATACTTTTGAGAACAGACATGGCATACTCGTCATACCTAATAATTTTAATTTCGTGTTAAATTTACTTTTAAAAGGCAATAAATTAAATAACTCAAGGAAAATAACTTCAGTATAAATATTCATTTTTTGTCAGCAGACACAAATAGAGAAAATAGAAATCGTACGTTTTTGAGAATTTCTTAGGAACTGAATAGATAAGAATTTATCGTTTATTTGGTTTGAACATTAATTTAGGTAAAATTTTATTAATTATTCCTAAGAAAAAATGCTTAAAATTGTAATAAGTATTAAATGAACAAAACAAGATCTATCACTAGTTTCTATAAATCTAGTTGTAGGCATATAAGCGCACTTCGAAAAAAATAATTCATTTTGAAATTGTTTATTTAACAGTAGTGAATTAGAGGTTTAGGTTTTGCGTTCTTTTTGAAGAAAAATTGCAATTGTTATGTAATCATGATAATCAAGAAAATATTCTATTTTTTAAATAATTTTTAATTTTAATAAAAACTACCCAAATAAAATTGTAGCGAATACTTTAATTAAGAAATTAAGCTCTTGATAATTCAGATTAACTAACAATTGTGAAATTTCCGTAAAGAGAAATCAAATAATAAAACTTTGCATAACTACTTTTTAATAAATAATTTTAGCCTGAACTTTAGCATAAATCCGAGAAAAAAAAATTCCCTGATTTTTAATTTTTTTATTATAAAAGGTGCCGCTTTTGACTTGAAGTTTCCCATATGAAATGGGTAGAAAAAATCAATTTTTTTGAGTTTTGGGGATAATATTTTAGGGTTTAAAAAACGTGACGGGAAAGTTTATGGGCTAACACACCCATACAAGTACCTGCATACTACCCTTAAAACAAAAAGTGTTAATTCTTCATGAAATCGTCCTTTTGAGCACTGTATTCTTGTTTTTTTTTCAAGTAATTATTGTTAATCTAGTAAAATATTTGTCATAATTATTTAATTAATTTGTAATTATTAAAACAAATGAAATCTGTTTAATTATCTTATTTTCGTGTTTTCGTTGGCTCCATACTTTTTAATTATGTAAACAAATTATTATTTAAGTAGTATTCGTAGTTTGGAAACAATAATAATTTATTGTTTAAAAAATAAAAAAATATTTAAAAATAAATTTATGTCATTTAAATAAAATAAAGTGCTAGTTTAACGAATTTTTGGGAAAAAAACATTTTTACACAAATTGGATTTGTTTAAAACATTGAAAATAAATAAACTAATGTTAATAAATATTCTAGTAGACAAATAATAATAGTTTTTAAGTGAACAAACGATTTTTTAACAACAATATTATTTAAATGAATTCCATTTGTTTAACAATTAGAAATTAGTGAACCAGTATTAGTAAATATTCCAACAGACTAGTAGTAATAACTTTTATGGGAAAACACGAATCATCGAAACGAAATTGCTAAAACAAACACACTTTGTTAAAATAATTAAAAAATGATTCACAAATAATAATAAATACATATGCTATAAACAGACAATTCTTTGTTGCATAATTCTTTACAGGCTCCTATACTTTCCCGTCAGATTTTTTCAAACCCTAAAAAATTCTTCTAAAAACTTTAAAAAGTGATTTTTGTCCATTCATTTTACATGGGATACTTTATGTCAAAACCCGCACCTGGTAAAATAAATAAAAAAATAAAAAATTAGAATTTTGTTTTGGATTTCGAATAAAATGGGGTGGTTTGTTGCGGTCTAAAATGCAACAAAAAATTTCATTCATATCTGGACCACCGTAGTTTACACCCTTAAACATGTTTTTTGTTTATAACATTTTTTTATGATTTTTTTTTGAGTCGTACAAAATTGGAAGGGGGGGTCGAAAGTTAATCAATACGAAAAACGAATATTAAGGGTAAACCTGAATACTGCTTTTTAATTTTTAAAAAATTCTTAGAAATCGCACATAAAATCTTTTTAAATCGTTCGAAATTCAAGGAACGTATTGAAAACCCACTGAAATTTTTTAAATGCTAAAAATCCTATTTAGTATATTACAATCTCTTCTTATTTTTTAAATCCTACGCAAATTCTTGCTTCTTGAAAAACTCTTGGAATGGAAATGCTTTCAAATTTCTAGAAATTTGTAATATGTATTGAAATTCCAACAAAATCCGTTGGCTTTTCGTAAGATACCATGGAATTAAATAAAGTACACTGCAACCTTTAAAGATCCAATAAAATTCTTTAAAATCTTCACATGCTTTGGCAAATTATTTCCAATTTCATAACATTATTTTAAACTTCTTAAAATCTCTTGAGATCTTTGAAATTATATTTAATCTCAGTCCGCTTCAGTAAATATCATATATAAACTAATGAAGCGAAAAATAAATAGAAAAATAATTTTATTTTGGCAATTAGTTATTCGTTTAATTAATTTTAATGTAAAGAAGGATAACAGTTAAATAATAATCTTCGTATTTTAATCCTCAAAAAATAGAGCTAATTTTAAAGCAAATTTTCTGAGCAAACTCAAAGCAAATTTCTAGATATAATTTAGGCGAAAAGATTTTTAAATGCAATATTATTGTAATCTTTACGATAATCATATAGCTAGTTAAAAATTAAAGTTTTTGATCATTATTTATTCGTTAAAAGCTGCTGAATTTTTGTTGCCTAAATTAAACTCTGAGTCCTTAAATTATGAACATATAATTTTCCTAAGATTATTAAGGAAACTTCTTTGAAGAATTTAGATGCTGTGCCAGATGTGCCAGAAAATTTTACGGAAAATTAAAAGATAAAATGTTTAAAAATATACTAAAACCTTTAAATATATAACAAAATGATTTAGAATCTTTATTATTTTCATATATTTAGCCACGAGAAATAGATCTAATTGGTGGTTTGTGCAACAAAATATCATCAAAGTTTAGAATCCAAATATTTAAATTGAATACAAAAAATGATAATAATATAAAAAGAGCTAACATTCTCTTTTGGCAAATTATTATGCTTACCTTAAATGTCAAAAATATAAATGAAAAATATGTGTTATGTCTGAAATGATTTATTTCTCTCAAATTTAAATGGTCTTATTCCAACTTTTTGGTTTTAGCCAGTATACAAAACTTGTATTAGTACAGTTTATGCATATAATTAATAAACAAGAGCCTAGTCATAGCAATGTGAAAATTGTGTTGCGGATAATATCATAAATTTATTTTTAAAAAAATTGACGGCTCTTTAAAAGCGCTACGTTCGACTTGACAATTACAAGTCTAATCCATCGCATAACTCTCAGCATGATTACAACTAGTGTAAAACTGATCTATATACTCCTCTGGGTGGCACTCCTATATATATATAGTTGACATGTGATAAATTCATTGCACTTGTATGGTTGTGTTCATTTACATTATACACTTCGAAATCATCCCCTGCATAAATTTGTCTATTTCCTATTTTCATGGAAGTGTGCATTGGAATGTGTAGATCAGGAATTGTGGGGCGAACTGGAGGAAAACGAGAGAGCAGCGAAGTGTATTGACGATGGTCTTCAGTTAGTATACAATACACATTGAATTTAAATTCTGAATTCGGGTTAAGGAACCAAGGTACAAATATATTAGGCCTGGGTTGGATAGTTCCATGGAAAGTACTGCCGTCCCACATGGTTAGGTAGATAGTATCCTCATCCAACGGAGGAAGTCCTGTTATTCCACCCGTAACTAGTTTTATTAGAAAAAATCCACATTAATGCATTAAAATTGTGTACAGTATTAATATATATATGTATATATTTTTTTTTTTTATTTGGAGTAATTAAAAGTAAACAAAGAACGTACTATGTGCTCAAGAAAGGAAAAGTGTATTTTTCGAAGAAGGGGATACGAGGGAGGTATGGAAAAGATTAGATAGACCGACAAAATAATTTTTCTGCTGATTCTTGGATGCCAATATGATATTCCTATGTATTATTTTTCGCTAAAACAGGAAATAACGGAAGTTTGCAATAACCTCCAAAATACCCAATAATCCACTGAAACCAAAAAATTATTTATCTTGTACCCTTTGCACCCTCCTTTCCTTAATCTAGTAACTCTATAACCACATGGCTTCATAAATCCCCCAACCTCGTAATAATAAAACAACCTAACCTTAAAATCCCGTAAAATCCCGAGGGAAAAGGGAACGATTTCTTGAGTTTTTCTTGCTCAATATACTAATGGGTGAGTATTTTTTAAACCCCTTTTGGATGTCACTGATATTTCAGTATGTTTGTATTCAATATCTTTTTGCAATATTTCTAGAATTGGATTCTTTTGTATTAGTTTGCCAATCTTTAAACAAAGAAATACTAATACTATTACTACTGCCATTACTAATAC
Organism: Druon quercuslanigerum; assembly: GCA_010014905.2. NCBI lineage: Eukaryota > Metazoa > Arthropoda > Insecta > Hymenoptera > Cynipidae > Druon > Druon quercuslanigerum. The sequence continues at coordinate 29,470 of JAAAKG020153553.1, forward strand.
TACCACCACTACTATTTTTTTCTATTGCAATCGTAAAAAGATCTACAATTTTTTGCTAGAATTTGAAATCCTGCTACTTTAAAGAACACTAGGGATGGTGTCACTGCTTATAATGAAAATATGTTTAATGATCCACTTTTCAATTCTTTAAGGTAACGAAAGCAGCGATGGCACACTGCCCTGCAGGTGAGCGGTAGGGTGTGTGGATGAAGTCGGAGTGTTATCGACAGCTAGATTACATTGTCCTCGTCAAATTCGGAAAGCCCCCATGGTTAGATCTAGAAAGACATAAGGGTTCTCACCTCTAGGACGGCGGACTCATTTCCGATTGGAATGAGAGCCCTACCGTATGTATTTTTGATACATTTATACCTAATATGAAAAATTGCAAAAGACAATCGCGTTCGGTAGAAAATAAACAAGAATGTAATGAAAACAGTGATAGATACTGCTACGTGTGCGGTAATTTAAAATAAAGACCATTTTTTTTAAATGCAGTCATCCATTGGTGACCTTTAATTTGGCCTTAAACTTGATCTTCAAGGTTATTTCAAGGTCAATTAGGTTTTTTCAAATGGGAACCCCTATCTTTAAAAACATCAATCAAAAAAGTGGGAAATTTTACGTCCAAACTTGTACTCAGTTCATAGATTGGGAACAATCTGTACTGCTTTAGCCCAGGGGTTTACAAAAAAGGTCAAGGTCATTCTTGGAGTAAGTTTTAACGAGGAATACAGTTGTGAATTTATGGACTAGCCTTTACTTAAATTTCAATCAGAATCAAGAAGGTTAAAATTTTAACGCAGATAAACACAGCGACTCAGAGGCCAATCAAATGGCTTCTTTACGTTCTGAGCACCTTCCGAGCAATTCCGTGGATAAGCGAGACTGGAATCTGATGGGAGTACGAGTGTAGTTACAAGTTTAAGCTTCGTTGTTGAAAATTGAAATTTTAATAAGCAAGAATGCCAGTCCGATTCCAATCTCGGTTGTCCACAGAATTGTGCGGAAGAAGCTCAGAACGTAAACAAGTCCTTTTCCGGCCTCTTAGTCGCTGTGTTTGTCTGCGTTATAAGTAAGTGTAACCTTTTTGATTCTGATTAAAATTTGTATGAAGACTAATTCGTAAAGTCAAAATGCAAAACCTCACTGAAACAAAAGTAATAACAATTCTTATGATAAGAGGTTGGGGTGAAATGAAAAGATCTTACAGGACAGTAATGAATCTTTTCAATGAAACATTTCGGGTTGGCAGAACTCATATTGCATTCTCAACCGTTCAAAATACAGTTAGACGGTTCAATAATCACGGCACTGTCAGAGATTTACCTAGATCAGGCAGACCAACGTC
>JAAAKG020153564.1:0-10671 GCA_010014905.2 Druon quercuslanigerum
ACAAAGTTACCCTTACAAAAAATAGTTGAAGCTTAAAGCAAACGAGACGAATTTTCAATTAAATAATTAAAAATTATTATTTTGATTATTATCAGCCAAAAATTTACACTTTGAATCCAAACAGACGAATTTTTTAGAAGATAATTTAATTTCCAACGAAAAGATAAATTCCAAACGCGAAATTTAATACCGGATAATTAAAACAAAAATTTACAAGATATTTAAATTTTCAAACAAAGGGTTCAAATTTCACAAAATAATTAAATTTTTAATAAACTATATTATTTTTTAACAGTAGAAATGAATTTTTTAAAAATAAAGTTTTTCATGCAAGAAAGAAAAAAAAGTTTATCCAAATTTTTGAAATTTCAAGCCAAGAAACGAAATTCCTGTAAGAAAAATTTTAATTTGAAACGAAAAAATAAGAATTTTGAATAAAAAAGATGATTTTAAATTAAATACTTTTATTTCGAACCAAAACAGAGGAAATTTTTAACCATGAAAATTAGTTTTCTATCCAAGCAAGACGAATTTGGAACTGAGAAAAATCAATTTTTAGCAAAAATGGAAAAGATGATTAAAATTTAAAAAAAAACTAATTTGTTACAAACTAGATAAATTAGCCACCAATTACATGAATATTCTACCAAAAAAATTAATTTTCAAAAAACTGGTTGAAGTTTTATGTTATTTTTTTATTTATTTATTTTATTTAAAAGATCAATTTTCAACAAAATTGGTAACCAAATTGTCGAATTATCGAACAAATAAAAAAGTTTTTCAGTAAAAATATAATCGACAGGAGGACGGTACTACGAAAAAAAATAAATAAAAATACGAAGAAAATAAATTGCTAACAAGAATAATAAATCAGAGTAATCTTGTTTCAAAATTTTTTTCAAATCCCGGACTATCCCTGAAAAATAAAATTCCCTGACTTCAAGGATTTCCCTGACATACCATCCATCCTGATTAGGAAAAGTAAAATTTGAGAAATAGTTAATTATTCAATTGGCTCAATCAAGAAAGCAATTTTCTTTTGCGGAGAAAAAACATTCCTTTCGAAAAAGTGGTCGCTTTTTTAAATAAGATTTTTTCTCGAAAGGGTAAGTTAAAGAGAGCTTATTTGTAAGTAGAGTGTAGGCTAGCTCATGCTTGTGCTCTACTTGCGCCCTACTTATAGGCTTAAGTGTCTTTCCTCGTGAAGAACTTCATAATAGTATCTCCATCTTCTCGTCTAGACTCCACATTTCTGTTCAACGAAATGGGTGAATTTAATAGCCTGTCGTAAATGAGTACCAAAACTATAGAGGAAACTCTGATATGTAGAGCATGTTCAATACCCTTTGTTTCTGAGAACAATACATTATCTACACTTCTCTTTCCTGACTTTGACAAGTGAATAGTTCAGGATTTTGGCAATGTTATTTTGCAAAAAAAAGTATATTTCAAAACACATAGTGGCCGATTTAATGAGCAGGTGGATGATGATTATGACAAGTAGATGAAGAAGGTGGAAGAGGAAGCTTAGGATGAGGAGGTGGTTGTGGCGAACATTGTGGAGGAGAAATAGGCCAAGGAGGAGGAAGAAGATGAGGAAATGTAGGATGAAAAGAAGGGGGAGGATGATAAGGAGGTGCAGGATAAGAAGGAGGAGAAGGTGATGAAGGAGAAGTAGGTAACGGAGAAGTAGGAGGAAGTGTAAGAAGAGAAGACAGATGAGTAGGAGGAGGAGGAGTTGTACGATGACCAGGTGGAGGATGAGAAGGTGGATGATGATGATAAGTAGATGAAGAAGAAGGAGGAAGAGGAAGCTTAAGATGGGGAGCTGGTTAAGGCAAAAATGGTGAAGGAGAAATAGGTCAAGAAGGAGGAAGATGATAAGGAGGTGTAGGATGAAAAGAAGGGGGAGGATGATAAGGAGGTGCAGTATAAGGAGGAGGAAGTGTAAGAAGAGAAGGTAGAGCAGTAAAAAAAGGATAAGGAGGGGGAGAGAAAATTTACAATTATCCCAAGTAGTTAAAACTAAATCTTGTCTATGAAATTTGCGAGAAAATATTCTTTTCGATAAACGACTGGGAGGAAAAATCTGAATCTGACAAGGGACATATGAAAACGTATTTTGAGCCTAATAAACAGGATTTTCTGCGTACCCTCGTGCTGGGAAAGAGAATATCGTTTAAAAAAGCGACACCCTCTTGACGTGCGTGCATGCGTTGGCAATCCAACCCTGCGTCACTCGAAATGATAGATGGCAAGCTAATCGTTCGTATTTACACAGTATGTTTTTTTTTGTCTGGCTTTTTAGTTTTTCCACCATACGCTTTGTTTTCGGATCGGTGAATGGAGATTATTGAGCCTCGCATTTTAAACACCAACCACGATCTTTCGTTAAAACATCAACCTGTTGGACAGATTCTAGACAATTGCCCTTTCGTGTTCCACCCAGATTAGGGGTTAATCTCTCTAGAGTGGAAAGTCAATCTCGAAACCAATCGAGCCTTTTCCAGTTGCCTCAGGACGATATTAATATCCAAAAAATTCATCAGAAACAAAAATATTTACTTACAATGCTGAACCTTTCGACAGGAAAAATAGTAACTTGAATGCTTACCTGCAACAAAGAAAGAAATTCTAATTAGTTACCAAAATAATGATTCATTTAGGAATGTTACTAAAATTTTATAAACATACGGAAAAACAACAATTATATAATTTCTTTAGGGCTATACATTTCTTAAAGAATAAAAATATACCTCAATGTTCGTATCAAGTATTATTTTTTGTACATACATTATCAAAATTCTTAATTATTCTGTTTACTTCTTTAAACAGAGAGAAAACGAGGTCATTTTTCACGCGAATAGGGGAATAAATTCTTGAAATGAAATTAATAAATTAAGTTTTAAAAGAACTACATTCCTAAGATTTGTAGTAAAATTATTACATCATTCACAAAATAGGAAAATAAACAATTTTCCCTCCCCCTCCCAAATTGAATAGCAAAATTTCTAGTTGAAAAGATTAACTTAAAAAAAAATTTTGTTACTCAAGATCAGCGCCATATTGAGACTTGAAAATTTTTGATTTCAGCCTTTTAATATCATTGTTTAGGCGATTAAAAAATTTGATGCGATAATAACAATAGTCAAATTTAAATACTAATAAACAATAGCAAATAGTCAAATTTGTTGATGGTCAACAATTTTGTTGTCAGATCCAGAATAAATACACGAAGAAAAATTCACATTTCAGGAAACCTTTTGACCACCGGAAATTTTAAACTGAATGCCAGACATCCAGGTCCAGGACTGAGTCCTAAACAGCTCTAGACTCATTCCTAGCGCCACTGCAATCAGAACTCAAACAATTATCACACAGCATACTCGAGTTTCATTTTTTCCTTTGAATTCAATTTTTCTCCATTTCGTTGGTTCACCTATACATTTTTTTCTCTGACCCTAAATACTTATTCAAAATAAAAATAGGATTTAATTAAAGGATGAATTAATTCAAGAAAGAAGGAAAGAAAAATCGTCAATCAAAGGAAATGCCTCGTTGACAGGAATGGATAAAGACGTGAGAATGTACTTCTCTTGTTAGAATGGTAGCAGGTGGATGCAATACCGTGGCCAATATGAAACCGATATAGGCTCAGTTGGGCCAATCGATCAAACTCTCAGAATTCGGGTTCATGTCTGGTTGATGGTTATGCACCCTTCAACTTACACGCAAGTTTTTAAGTAACCCAACCCCTTTGCTTGTTAACTTGCCCCTGGAGAACGGAATTTGATAGAATCACAAATAAAACGATTCCAAGAGGATTTGAGAGAAAATGATGATTCATCTTAACGCACCGTTTTTCGAACCGAATGGCTATCGTCCGAAGTTTTTATTCTCGATTTACTTCAGCATGATCGGATGAAGAATGACATTACTTTTAAAATTGACGGATCATTCTTGGGCAAGTATAGCGAACAAAACGTGATAAATCCATTTTTTGACAAAAATGAGTTGCGCGTGGATTTAGCATTTTCAGGACTCGAGGAATATGTTTATCGACCCTTGGTGCAAATCATCCAATTAGATTTTCGTTTTATAAATGCTGTCGCCTTCAAAATTTATGAATTAAGATTGATTTCTTTTGTTATAAAGTCTTCAATATGCTATACAAACTGTCTCATTTGTATTTTTGATGAGGTTGAAGAAGAATTAAGTTATCTACAAACCTTTTTGGCACAAAACATTCCCTGAGGCGCAGTGGCTGAAAAAAAGTTATTGTTTCAAAGATTTCGTCATGCTTCTTCATCAACAGGACGAAATATGTTTAAAATACGATAACTTGTTTTGTATCGACAACTTCTTAGAGAATGTTTGTCGTCGAGAAGGTTGATCAAATTTATAACCGTTTGTCGTCCTGCGTAAGAAGACATATGATAAAATATAATTAAAATAAAATAAAATTTTTTGTATCAGCCGTCTGCATTGTGGGATTTTTTTTGTGTCAAGAAGGTTACTTAACCCTAAGGTATGTATGTGGATGACAAAATAAAAAGGTTTTATTGTCTGAAGATATTTCGTTATTCTTCTTCATATTAGGACATTAGACATGATAGACATGATTAGGCTGATTAAATAAAAGTTATTGTGTTTAAAGATGTTTCATCATTTTTCTCTTGGATCAGCACCAAACATATTCAAAATACGACAAATATTTTAGTAACAACCGCAACACCTTAGAAGGCTTAGAGGATGTTTTACGCCAAGAAGGTTAGTAGATTTCGTAATCTTTCTCCATCCTATTCAAAAAGACAAATAATGAAATATCGTCAAAATATATTATCTTTTTTTGTATCAGCCACGCCGCCATTGACTCTTATTTTAGATGATGCTTTGTGCCAAGAAGGTTAGATGATTCCCTAATACGTCTTCGCTCTCATAAAGAAGAAAAAAGCCGAAATATCTGCAGAATAGAATAGTTTAGTCTTGTATCTGCAACGGCGCCTTAGCCTCTTAAAGGATGTTTTGTCGCCAAGATGGTTAGTAGATTCCATAACCCTTTTTCGTCCTGATGAAGAACAAGGAACAAATGTCATTAAAATACAATCCCTTCTTTTTTATATCAGTTAACTTGAGTTAGAGTATGATTCTTGCCAAGAAGGTTAGCAGATTCCGTGATTCATTTCAGATTCTAATCAACAGGAAAATTGATGAGATATTTTTCAAATACAATCACGTGTTCTTTTTTAACAAACACGGCGCATTAAACTCTTAGAGGATGTTTTATGCCAAGAATTTCAATCACAATAACTTTTTTTGTATCACGACGCCTTAGGTAATGTTTTGTGCAAAAAATGTTAGTATATTCCGCAATCTATTTAAGTTTCTGATCAAGAAGAAAAATGACGCAAATTCTTTATAACACAATCATTTGGTGTTTGTGTCAACCACGGCGCCTAGGACTTTTAGAGGATGTTTGGTGTCAAGAAGGTTAGTACATTCCGCAATCCTTTTTCATCCTGATCAAAAAGAAAATTAAAGAAATATCTTTCAGATTCAATCACTTGTTCTTTGCATAATCCTTTAAAGATGTTTTGTGCCAATAAGGCCAAGACGATTAGCAAATTCCGTAATCTTTCTTCGTCCTGATCAAGAAAGACAGCGACAAAAGAGCAAAATGATTCCTTAATCCATTTCAGTTCATGATCAAGAAGAAAATTGACGAAATATCTTTCTAATACAATCACTTGTTTTTTGCATCAGCTACGATGCTTTGGAGGATGTTTTGTGCCAAGAAGTCCAAAAAGATTAGCAGATTCCGTAATCCTTTTTCCGCCTAATCAAGAACAAAAATGTTGAAATATTACTGAAAAACAATCAATTGTTTTATGTACCAGCTACGATGATTTAAAGAATGTTTTGTGAGAGGAAGGCCCAGAAGATTGACAGACTTCTTAATCCTGTTGCACTTAGATCAAGAAGACAAATAACGAAATATCATTAAAATACAAGCAATTGTTGTATTTTTTTGTATCAGCCATGAAGCCTTAGATAATGTTTTGTGCCAAAAAGGTTAGTAGATTCCGTAACCCTTCTTCATCCTGATCATTAAACTGCAATCACTTGTTTTTTGTATCAGCTACGATGCCTTAGATGGTGTTTTGTGCCAAGAAGGCTAAGAATATTAGCAGGTTCCGTAAAACTTATTAACCCAGGCCAAGAAGAAAAATGACTAAATATAAATAAAATACTAGCAAAAGTTTTTGGCATTAGCCACAATGGCTCAGTGGATGTTTTGTGCCAAGAATGTCAGTAGATTCCGCAATCCTTTTCCATCCTGATCAAGAAGAAAAATGACGACATTTTTTACAGTACAATAACTTCTTTCGTATTACGACGCGTGAGGGGATGTTTTGTGCCTTCTTCATCCTGATCAAAAAGAAATTTGAAGAAATATCTTTCAAATACAATCATTTGTTTTTTGTATCAGCTAGGATGCCTTAGACGATGTTTTGCACCAAGAAGGTTCGCAGATTCCTCAATCCTTCTTCGCTCTGATCGAGAAGAAAAATGACGAAATATCTTTAAAACACAATAAGTTTTTTTGTATCAAGACGCCTTAGGGGATGTTTTGTGCCAAAAAGGTTAGTAGATTCCGTAATCCTTCTTCGTCAGTCCGTCGTATGCCAGAACGTCCACCACGCCCGGCATAAGAAAATACGTTAAGGCAAGGCAGTCTGGGATTAATGAGGCACTTTGAGAATATGCCGGATGCAGACTGGTTAACCCGGTTGCCACGGCAACAATTAATTTACTTCGTTTTCGCTCAGATAATTGAAAAATTGTCGATAGTCCGAGAAGAAGGTCGGGATGAGGTAGCCTCACTCCATATAATCGTGAATGATAGTGTGTATTGAGAGACCCAAGCGATACGGAGACACGGCACCCCGATATAATATATATATATATATATATAAGAAGCGAGAAAACGGAGTTAATTAAACGGTTGAGTCGAACCGTGAAAGGGGGATGAGTTGAGCGAGGGGAGGCGCAATAAGAATTGGGTGGGGGAAATCGAGGGAGACGGAAATTAAAAATGTAAATCTCTCTGATTGGAAACCGCGGACCAGATAACTGACGACGCACGTTCTGCTGGTGACGGTCTTCCTTCCTTCGAATCTCTCTTTTTTTCTTTTTTTTCCTTTTTTTTTTGAATTATAAATTGTTCTTTGCGGGAAAAAATTCTCCGCCGAGTAATTTAAGAACACGCACTTTCTACTCCAATTTACTAGAGTCTTCATTCTTTCGCGGCCGTTGTATAATTACTGCTTTTTTATCAAGACTTCATTATAAGATGAAAAGTTGCTTGGAAAATTAATTTCAGGAACTGCGGGAAATTTTAGTTTTACAGGTAAACGAACGGTATAGTAAAGTTTCACTCTTTACAATTGAATAAAAATGTTACAAATAAAAAATTTCGCTTTTTCGTTTAAGGACAAGTTTGAAAATAAGAAATTCTTATCTCTCATAAAAAGCTGCAGAAAAAAAATTATACTTTTCAGACTCGAACCAGACTCGAAGCCCAAAATGTTTTTAACTTCTACAATATCTCTGCCAAAATATCTTTTCCTTCGAATATTCAGTATAATTTATTTCGTCATAACTTTAAATTAGAGCGCAAAAAATTTTTCCCTCTTTCCGAAAATAAATTGTACAAACGATATTTTGTCATATTTTACTTTAAAAAATAATATATGAAAATGCAGCTGTTTTAAACTAAATGTGCAATTTTCTTTAATTTTAAGGAATTGAATTCATAACTGCTGTTATCTGTTGAAAAATGATAATTTTATTTCTAGCAGTTAAAAGTTCAATCATCACAAAGTACAGAAAATTAATAATTGAATTTCCAAAAGTTGAAAATTTAATGGTTACAAATTAAATAAAAATTGAAAATTCAATCAAATAAATAAACTTTTCAATCCATAAAAAAAAGTTCTACAAAATTTTATTTTTTCAGAAACGGTTCTCTGCTGATAAATACTATTTTTCAAAAAAAGCATGCAACGGATTCTTCGTAACGAATTTTGAAGATTTGAAAAAAATCCAATTCTGTTCATCACCTTGTTAGAACGCAGGAAATTCAATTACGGTGAATATCTTCTCTCTTAAAAATAACATCCAGAAAACATTCATATTTTTTTAATTAAAAATTTAACTATTCCATTTTTGGTTCAGGATTTATCTTTTTTAATTAAAAGTTTATGCATTTTTTTATAATAAATTTCTCTGGTTCAAGGTATAAATATTTGGTTGAAAATTCGTTTTTCTTTTAAAAATAAATTTTCTTAACTGAATATATAACTATTCTGTTTTTTGTTGATTGATCTTTTATTGTTTGAAATTCATGTATTTTGTCGAAATTGTGTCAAAACTTCCATTATTTTGTAAAAAAATAAAAAAAATAATAAATAATAAAATAAATAATTAGTTGAAAAATTGAATTCTTTGTCTGAAAATTCGTTTTTTGCTTAAAAATTAATTTTTTAATTGTAAATATAACTTATAACAATTTTGTTAAAAATTCTTTTGTTTCCATGAAAATTATTAAAATGAAAACTTAAATTTTACATTTTTAGTTAAAAATCTAAATTTTTCTAAATCTAAATTTGGTTTTAAATTAACATTCTTTCTATACAGGTTCATTATTTTGGTTTAAATACATATTATTGGTTAAAACTTGATTAATGTTTACTAACTAAAAATTGAAATATTACGTGTTTGTTTAAAAAAATTTCTGCTTTATTTGAGATTTCAACTGTTCGGTTGGAATATCATGCATTTTGTTTAAAATTCTTTTTTTGTGGTAGAATATTAATCTTCTTGGTGAAAAAATCATGTTTTGGTTAAAATCTTTTTTAAAATCTTAAAATTCTAACAACTTTGTTCCAAATTCTTTTTTATTGTTTTAAATTAACTTACTAATTGTTGATATAGGAACTATTCTGTTCCAGATTGAACTTTTATCTACATTAGTTAAAATTTCTTTTTTTTTATAAATTAATTTTTTTAACTAAAAATGGAACTACTCCGTGATTCGCTAAAAATGTATCTTCTTTATTAAATAATTTAACTATTTGTTAAAAATTGATTCCTCTTGTTGAAACTTCGTATTTTGTAGTAAAATATTAATCTTCTTGGTGGAAAATTCACATTTTTTGTTGATAATTTGTTTTATAAGATTGAATTTTTTTAAACTAAAAATTCGTCTTTTTTTATAGAAAATTAATCTTCTTGATTAAAAATAATTTTTTTGTAAAAGATTTCTTATTTTGATAAAAAATCATCTTCTTTAGTAGAAATAAATCTTATTACCTTGAAATGTAACTTCTTGGTTTACCATAAACACATTTAGATAAAAATTTAACGTAAACAAAATTTTTCAGGGAAAATGAAAGAATTGTCAGTTAAAAGTCAGAAAATGTTAAGGAATCTCAAACATTGTTGAAGTGAAACTTTTTTGTGCTGTAAAGACTCCTCTGCAACATCCCCACTATTGCCACGATAATCAAGCGTGTATATACTCTCTCTCTCTCAGTCTCTCTGCACTCTCTTACTTTAAGATCTCAAAACTCAAAATGATTCCTCACGAAAAACTTTAAATTTCATTCATTAAAGTTTCACTTCTGCCGTGTGGCCCCACTGTCACACACTAATTTTTTTTTTTAATAACGCGCTTTAAGGAAGATTGCAAATCATCTAGTCACGCTAGCACTGCTTGACATAAAAAATTGCCATTTACTCTTATTATAAAAAAATATATGAAATATGAAACACGAAAAATTGTCGTTTGGTCTCGACCATAATTAAAACAGAAAAAATCCAGGGACTAAAAATAGAGAGGCAGAGCATAAATGTAGATTTAATTGATTTATTTCACAGTGAAGAGAGAATATGAGTGAAATGTTTCTCGTAAATAGTACATGAAACAACAGAGGTCAGTGTACGAGAATAATAAAATATTAATCTGAAAATGGATGGGCTGGGAATAGAGGGAATGTTTGATGGATCCGCGGGGAGAAATCTATACGGGGGATGTGTTTTAATCAAATTGGATATAATTAAATCGAGGTGGTGTCGCATTTATTGGCGCCAACTGGCTACTATTATAGGTAAACATTTGATTATCGAGAGTGCGTCAATTTCCGCGGATAATGCGATATCCGTGCGATTAATCGATCGACATTCGACCTTACCTTCGCTCGGTTAAGCAATTAGTTCAGAGACTTGGTCTACGTACTGTCGAGTCGTGAGGTAAATTACAACTTAAGGGGTAGATATATCTCGAGCCAAATTAGAACCATGTATTTCACTCGACACTGTGCAACAATCTTTTTTTCCGCACGATCCTCTCGTTAATTCCTACAAATGAGCTTAGAGATACGGTACTTCGTTCTCGAGATTTCGAAAGTTCGATGCTGTTTTTAGAAAAAAAATAGAAATTTAATTTCCTATGCTGGAAACGACAGAGTAGCAAAATATATGAACTTTAAAAAAAAACAGTTGAATTAAACAGTTTAAAGTTCAAAACTTGAATTGCAACAGGAAGAAAATACTTTTTAAAAAAATTGAATTTTCAATCAATAAGATGCATTTTAATTATAATAATTG
>JAAAKG020153564.1:10771-30817 GCA_010014905.2 Druon quercuslanigerum
ATGCTGTTCGATCGAAAGTTCGATGCTGTTTGCAGAAAAAAGAATTAATTTCCTACGCTGGAAACGACAGAGTAGCAAAATAGATGAACATTTTAAAAAACAATTGAATTTTCGATCGAGATGATTAATTATCTACCAGAAAAACCAATTTTCAACAAAATGCGAAAGTTCGATGCTGTTTTCAGAAAAAAAGAAAGAAATTTAATTTCCTGCGCTGGAAACGACAGAATAGAAAAATAGATGATCATTTTAAAAAACAATTGAATTAAACAGTTTAAAGTTCAAAACTTAAATTGCAACAGGAAGAAAATACTTTTTAAAAAAATTGAATTTTCAATCAATAAGATGCATTTTAATTATAATAATTGAGTTTTCAGTTACAAAATACGATGCTGTTCGATCGAAAGTTCGATGCTGTTTGCAGAAAAAAGAATTAATTTCCTACGCTGGAAACGACAGAGTAGCAGAATAGATGAACATTTTTAAAAACTATTGAATTTTCGATCGAGATGATTAATTATCTGCCAGAAAAAACAACTTTCAACAAAATGCAACAATCTTTTTTTCCGCACGATCCTCCCGTTAATTCCTACAAATGAGCTTAGAGATACGGTACTTCGTTATCGAGATTTCGAAAGTTCGATGCTGTTTTCACAAAAAAAGAAAGAAATTTAATTTCCTACGCTGGAAACGAAAGAGATAGGTGAACTTTTTTAAGATCAGTTGAATTTTCGATCGAGAAGATTAATTATCTACCAGGAAAACCAATTTTCAACAAGATGCGAAAGTTCGATGCTGTTTTCAGAAAAAAAGAAAGAAATTTAATTTCCTACGCTGGAAAAGACAGAGTAGCGAAATAGATGAGATTTTTAAAAAACAGTTGAATTTTCGATCGAGAAGATTAATTATCTGCCAGGAAAACCAATTTTCAAGAAATTGAATAGTTTGAATTTTTAACTAAAAAACACTATTTTTCAACCATAAAGTGTGATTTTTAATTAAAGAAGATAAAACTTTGACCAAAAATGGAATTAAACAGTTTAAAGTTCAAAAATTAAATTGCAACAAGAAGAAACCACTTTTAAAAAAAAATGTGAATGTTCAATCAATAAGATGAATTTTTAATTAATATAATTTAATTTTTAGTTACTCAATACGTTTTTAACACAATAGTTAAATTTTTAGCCAAACAAATAAATTGTCAAGAAAATAGTTCAATCTTCGACCAAAGAAGAATAATTTTTTAAACCAAATAGTACATTTTCAAACAAAAAGGATGCTTTTTAAGAAAATTGTTCAATTTTGAACCAAGCATTTTAATTGTTATCCAAGTAGGTGAATTTTTACCCAAAAGCATGAATTTCTAACCAAAAATTTAATAGCTACATTTTCAATTACAGAAATAAATTAATTTTCACAAAAAAAGGAATTTTTAACAAAATAGTTAAGTTTTTAAGAAATAATAAAAAATAAAATAAAAAATAAAACCCGAATCATTAAATTTTCAGTTAGACACTAAATTTTCAACAAAATAGTTTAATTTTCATCCAATGAGACAAATTTTCAACTAAAATTATGTAACTCCAACTAAAAAAATATTTTCACAAATTGGATCTACTATCAACCAAAGAGCCGGATTTTCAAACAAGAAGAATACTTTAAACCAAATAGTTGATTTTTTACCCAAAAAATGATACTTTTAACAAAAATATTCGATTTTCAACAAAGTATAACAATTGTCATCCAAATTGTTGAATCCGCAACAAAAAACATAAATTTTTTGAAAAGATCAACTTATTATTGAAAAATACGAATATCCAACAAAATACATAAAATTTTAAACAAAATAGTTGAATTTTTTGGTAAAACTTAAATTTTCAACCAAGAGTGGAATAGATTGTTTTTTTATTACAAAAATTAATTATTTTCCAAAAAAGAATTTATAATTAAATTGTTAACAAAATAGTTAAATTTTCTATCGAAAAGATGAATTTTCAAACAAATATTTTCAACCAAATATTTGGATCCTTGACCAAAAACGATTAATTTTCGAAATTAAATAATTAAATCTTCAAACAAAAAGGATTCATCTTAACAAAATAATTTCATTTTCTACCAAAAACATGAATTTTTAATTAATACGTAAATTTTTAACCAAAAAGTTAAATTTTTAATTAGAAAATATCAATTTTCAAATAAAAATTAATAGTTACATTTTCAATTTAAAAAATTAATTTAATAAAAAGATTCTATCAAAAAAACGAATTGTTTACAAAATGCATAAATTTTCCAGAAAATAATAAAGTTTTCAACCTAAAAGTATAACTTTAAAACATAAATCCTAATTTTAGTTTCAACTGAAATCAAGAATATTCAACCAAAAAACTGACTGAAACAAAATGACCTATTTACGAACATAATCATTAATTTTAAAAGTTAATTTAAATTATTAATCATAATAAATAATTTAAACCAACAAAAGTTAATTTTCAACCACATGATCCAATTTTCAAAACTAAAAAACCCGGAAAAAAATTGCCTTTTTCAAAAAGAAAATTACATTTTCAAACCCAAAAAAGAATATTTTCCAGAAGACAGTTAAATTTTCATAAAAACTTTTTTTTTTATCACAAATTTTAAACCATATAGTAAAATTTTCTACCAAATTATTAAATTTTCAAAACCATAATTAAGGTTACAATAAAATAGTTTCTTTTTTTTACTAAATACTCGAATTTTAAAACTACAAAAATAAATTCTTAACAAAAAATCAAATTGCTAACAAAAGACATGAATTTCATACCAAATATACCAATTTTTTACAAAAAAAAAGAATTTTAAAACAACTTGTTTCACCCAAAAGTGGGAAAATTATATTTTCGGTAAACAAATTAAGTTTCAAAAGAAATTTTTTTTTTAAGAAAACAGTCAAATTTTTAACAAGGGATGAATATTTTTAACCAAAAAGATAAATTTTCAACGAAAAAATATTTTTTGGTTAAGAAAGAAAAAAATGTCCTAATTGTTAAACTTTTAAGCTAAAAGACGTGTTTTCTGCTAAATTCTTGAATTTTTAACTAAAAAAAAATATTTTTAACAATAAATTGAAGCTACCATTTTAAATAAAAAAATTAATTTTAAAAGGAACAAACACATTTTCATAAAATAAATCAATTTTCAACCAAACATTTGTTTATATATTTGCTTTATTCTAAATTCTAAATTTTTAAAAAATGCAGTTAAAAAAATTGATTAAAAATATATAAAATATTATGCAAATTATTAACAATAAATTCAACTATTTTCTTGAAAATTCGATTTCTTTAGTTTAATTAATGAATTAACAAAATACGAATGGTAGTATATTATATTATATCCCAGAATTTAATGAAAAGTAGGACATTTTCTGATTTTATATAACATAGGAATTTTATCCATGTGAGAGAACAATTCCATTTCCTGGCAGATGATCAACTAATTTTACTCGTTTTAATAGAGAATTAAAATTTAATAAATTCCACATACTATATATCAAAATGCATATCAGAAAATTCCTGAAACTCAAACCACGAAATTTTCTCCATTTCACCCAACTAGTAAAGCTTCCTCGATTTCGGATAAAGTATAAAATGGGAATTCACGCAATGTTGAATTGTTATCCACTTTACATGGAATTAAAATCTACTCGATTTCACATGATTTTAAATTTTATTCGATTTCACACAATGTGGACATTTTCCCAGCATCTTCTTAATTTATACAATTAAAATTGTAAAATATCAAATTGAAGGTTTCAATAGAGGATCAATTCTGAATTCGAATTACTTGAAATGGAGAACGTAACAATTAAAACATTCTTTAATTAAGTGCCTTTAAAATAAAATTCAGAAAAATTAAAATTGTAAATCTTCTAATTTAACTGTTTTTTCAGTGTAAAAAATAAAATAATTTGAGCCCGACAAGTACTTAAAGCTAAACATTATCAGATTAAAATAATTCTTAAAAGTATTAAGAAGTATGTTTCTAAGTTTGTAACGTTCTGAATTAAATCATGAAAAATGGAGGGAAAAAAGTGGTTCAAATTCATTATTTAAGATTTTTAAATTCTTAAATTTTAATCTAAAATTGGACTGTGTCGTTAGACAGAAGTTAAAATTGTATCATTTCTAATGTTTAGTAGTTTAGTAGTTTAGTAGGTTTAGTAGTATAGCTATAGGGTTATCACAACACTTACCGACCAGGCTGATCCATGAATCTGCATAACCGACAGAAGATAAGTTAGCCTGGACCATCTTGGTCGGTAAGTGTTCTAATAGCCCCATAGCTATACTGCCAAAGACGTCACGTAACTATCTAGAAAAATTTCAGGATTACTTTTGAATCCAGTGACCAAGTCTACAATCTTCTTCTATTTGTATAAAGGTCCTATAGAGATGGTGACACCCACATACAGCTCTGAAGCGACAAAGAGTTGATTCACTTTTCCTTCAAAGTATGGATAAAAACATTCTTTAAGGCCAGGTTTAGTAGTATAGCTGTGAGGCTATCGGAACACTTGCCGACCCGAAGCTAGTCCAGGAATCTGCATAACCGGCGGAAGGCAACTTGTCCTGAGCTAGCTCGGTCGCTAAGTGTTCCGATAGACCCATCGCAATACTACTAAAGACGTAACTTAACTATCTAGAAAACTTTCATAATCATTTTTTAATTCATTGACCTTCATTCTTTTTTATAAAATTCGTATAGAGATGGTGGCAGCCACATGGTGGTTTTGAGCGACAAAGAGTTGATTCAATTTTCCTTCAATTCATGGATAAAGACATTCGTTAAGACCTGGTTTAGTAGTATAGCTATAGGGTTATTAGAACACTTACCGACCAGGCTAGTCCCGGAATCTGCATATCCGGCAGAAGGTAACATGTCCTGGACCAGCTCGGTTGGTCACGTCTAGAATCCTTCTATCAATCTAGGAAACTTTCCCAAAAATTTGTTAATCCAGTGACCAAGTCTGCAATCTTCATTTATTCTGATAACATTCGTATGGAGATGGTAACAAGCACATTGTGAAGGCGTCGAGTCACTTTTCCTTTTAAGTACAGAATAAAGACCTTCGTTAAGACCAGGTTTAGTAGTATAGCTGCGAGGCTATCAGAACACTTACCAACCCAGGGCATGACTGACAGAACATACCTTGTCCTGGTCAGCTTCGTCAGTAGTGTTCTGATAGCCATATAGCTATACTACTAAATACGCCACGTTTAGAAAACTTCTAGAAATCTAGAAAACTTTCCCAAACAATTTTGAATCCAGTGACCAAGTCTACAATCTTCTTCTATTTGTATAAAGGTCCTATAGAGATGGTGACACCCACATGCAGCTCTGAAGCGACAAATAGTTGATTCACTTTTCCTTCAAAGCAACGAATAAAGACATTCGTTAAGACCTGGTTGGAGGTCTTGAGAGTTTCATCTCAACGGGTCTTATCGCTGTCTTCGCTAATCCTGGCCGTTCTTGCAATATGCATAAACATGCGTATATAAGTAGAGGAATGAGGCAAGGGGTGGAAATAAGCGCGATGTAGGGGAGGAATAAAAAGACACGAAACTCCCATTTCCCTAAGTATAACGTATGCTCTTAATCCCGGAATTTATGCGAGCGGAATTAACACGCGCGGTCGACTAGGCGTGGTTTTCAACCAAGAAGCACGAGCTTCCACAAAATAAATGTTTGCATGTGTTTGTGAATATGTGTCCTTAAATGATCCTACGCAAATGCACACGCATACGGGACGCTTTGCGCAAACTTGTGTGAGAAAATCGCATTCGGTACCCTCGACGAGCTGGCAATCGAGGCATAAACGCACAAACGCAGAAACGCATGATAAGCCAGGTCGTCCTGCTGCATTAAACACTTTTCGAGGGAGGGAACAGAAAACGGGGTTGCAGACTAAATGGGTAAATACGTGTACCACCGAAATTTGTCAAAAGCACCTATCAAAGATTGTGATGCAAAAGGCCCATTTTACGGACCAGAAACGCTTTGTGAATCGTCATACTCGTCTTATCAAGCAGCTTTTCTGATCGCACGTCAAATGCAGAACGAGGGATTTAAATAGGACCACCGATTCAGAAATCAAATCAGAAGAGAAGCGTTTCAACAGATTTAAATATGGTCGAGATACTCGAAAGAGTTTTGGGAAAGTTCGATTTTAGTTTCGGAAAGTAGGTACACTCGTAATTCGAACAAAAGTTTTCATGAAAGGGTAGTTAAAGTTTTTTGGAAACGGGAAACGGATTTACTTGAATGATGAATAATTTAGCATTCATTGTGGAAAAACTAATAAACTTCAAGTATTGACGTCATTTTATTTTTGCACTAACATGGATCTGAGGTCTCACACACAGCTGTATATATTTATATCTAAATCTATATAAATAAAGAAGCTTCTGTAGAGTAATAAATTTTATGATTTTTTTCTGTTGAGAAGCTTTTATGCTAGTGGGGAAGGGATTTACGTATCGATTTGCATTTGAAGTATCTTGAAATAAATTGAAATATAAATTTGAAACCCTAGCGTGGACGTGCGGTCTCAAGGATTGCCTATGAGCTATCATTTGTTATTACTCGCCAATAAAAGACAGGACCACACGTTTTCCACCTCGACGGAAGCACAACTAAAACTAAAATTACTAATAACAGCCTAGAGAAAGGTCAGAGGAGAAAGACCCATATATAAGAATTATGGTGCGGTCTGGGAGACCGCACGGCCATACTTAAAGACTACCACTACTGTATAAGATCTAAATCTTAATAGTTTATCTTTTTTATGGATATACATATAGCCTATGCTTTATTGTTAATTTAGAATGGATTTGAAAAAAGGGTGACATTTTAAGGAAAATAGAGGAATCGAAAAAATTTTACTTACAAAGATGAATTTTTTATGGAAAATAAAATTTTCACGAAAACTAGATTAATTTTGAACTAAATAATTGAATCTTCGACTCAAAAAATAGGTTTTAAGCCCAAATAAAATTGATTAAATTTCCAGTTTAAGAAATTAATTTTCAACAAAAGAAGCGAATTTTCAACCAGTTCAATTCTATAAAAAGAAAAATAATTAATAAAATACAATGAATGTTCTAGGAAATAGTTCAATTTTCAACATGTAAACGAAAAACTTTTTAAAAAAAATAAAACAATATACTTACAAAAAAGTGGAATTTTTTAACAAATAGCTCAACTTTGTCCAAAAATTACTCAAGTTTTAAAGAAAAATAATGATTTTCAATAAAAAAGTTCAGTTTCAATAAAAAAGTTAAATTTTCTACGAATTAAATTTTTTTGAATTTTCAAACTAAGGGGTCGAATTTTTTACCAAAAAAATATATATTTTCTACCCAATTATATTATTTTCTATAAAAAAGTCAATTGACAACTAAACAGTTTACATTTTACTAAAATTATGAATCTTCAACCAAAAAAATAATTTTTTGCAAAATAGTATAACTTGAATCAAATTTTTAATTTTTCCAAAAAAAAGATGATTTTCCAAAGAAACCAAAGAAGTTATTAACTGAAATTTAAAAATCGTTAAATTATTTCAACCAATAAATATAAATTTTTCACATAATTGTTTAATGCTCAAATATAACAGATTAATTTTCTACCTAACATCTGCATTTTAAACAATAAAGGATGAATTTTGTTAAAAAAAGATATTATTTCCAACAAAAGAAACGAATTTTTAAAAATATATGATTATTCAACCAGATAGTTGAATTTTCAACTGAAAAAGATTAATTATATATAAAAAATACCAATTTTCTCTAATAGTTTCATTTTCAGTTAAAAAGTTTATTTTTTCAATAAAAAAAACTAATTTTTAACAAAATAATTCGATTTTCAATTAAAGAGATGCATTTTTGACTAAAATAATAAATCTTGAATAAAAAGAATTTTCAACAAAAGAGCTCAACATTTAGTCTTCAACTTGAAAAAAATCAATTTTTCACCTAATAGTTGAATTTTTTAACTAAAAAAAGTAAATTTAGAAGAAAATGAAACATGAAAAATTTGGTTGCAAAAATTGGTTTGCATCGAAAAATCTAACCAATTTTCAATCAAATAATTGAATTTTTAAGAAAAGATATGAATCTTAAACCAAAAAAGTGAATTTTTAGTCGAATTTTTCAAAAAAAAATTACTTTTTAACAAAATACTTGCATTGTATATATTTATCTGGATTTATAATTAGGATTTTTTCAGTTTGACCTTGAAACGACCTTGAATCTGAAATGATAGAGGGCAGCGGTCCTCGGATTCGAAATCAGCGACCACAGAAACCTACGTATGTGTTTTCTGGATTTTTTAATCGGATTTTGTACAGTTTGACCTTAAAACGACCTTGAATCTGATATGATAGAGGACAGCGGTCCTCGTATTCAAAGTCAGTGACCACAGAAACCTATTTATCTATTTTTCTGGATTTTTAATAGGATTTTTTCAGTGTGACCTTCAAATGCCCTTGAGTCTGAAATGATGGAGGTCAGCGATTCTCGTATTCGAAATCAGCGACCACAGAAACCTACGTATGTGTTTTTCTGGATTTTTTAATGGAATTTTTTGCAGTTTGACCTTCAAATGACCTTAAATCTGATATGATGGAGGTCAACGAACCTCGGATTCGAAATCAGCGACCGAAAAAACCTAAATATATATTTTTTATTTGTTGTCATTTTTTTAAGGTGTGCTCGAGGTGAATAGGGGGGGGGGGGGGTGAAGGTTGTGTCTTTAAGGTGTAATTGACATTTATATGTCCTTTTTCCGAGGTCTAAGTGATGAATGTTAAAAACTGGTTTTGTGAGCGGCTCCTAAATGATTATGTGATCATCAGCAAGCTTGCGTATTATGGTGTGATCTATGACACAAAATGACTCTCTGAAGCTCTTCACCTGGAACGATTAATGGAACCAAGAGAGTCACGCTTACTCCGGAAGGGATTCAGCTTAAAGCTATAATAATAATAATAATAAATTAATTCCGAAAGGGTCTGATGAAAAGATTCGCGAGGGTCTATCGAGCGAATCAGAGAGCGTGAAAAGCAGGTTCATCATCCGTTCAAGACGCGGAGTGGTGTTCAATTAAAGATCGGAAGTAGTCAGGCCTGGCCACTTCTCTTTGTCCCCCTTTTCCGCTCAACACTCTTCTTCCGGTATCTGGTATCGTGTGTCAGGAGGGTTGTGGCCAAAGGGTCCATTCTCGATGAAAGAGAACCAAACTCTTTTCAATCTCGGGGATGAACCAGCCAAACAACCCTCGTTAAGAGGCTCCCAACTTCGCCTCGATTTCTCGATTCCTCGATCTCTGATGTATTTCATTCACAATTCCTTCGCACGTGCCTTACACCTTTCTGAAAGGTGTCATCTGACACGAAATTGCAGAAGCTGACATCGCACAAACTTACAACTTCGATTCGCCTGTCTCGATTCGATTCGATTCAGGGTATAGATGTCAATTTTTGACAGCAGCTAAAGGATGGACCCCTGCTCAGATGGTCCACCTAGACCTGAGCTGGTTTCCAGTAACGAGGCGAGTTATTGGATGTCCTACCAATCCGGTGAGTCCACTCAATTTTTTTTTTTTTTTTTCCTATGAGCTGACATATCCATCTACTCGTTTTATCTAGACTTCAGACTCTTTCTCCTGTGCCTCTATTTTCCCCTTTTTCTTAGATTTTCTCGTTTCTCAAAGGTTATCAAGAAACTTTCCTTTTTTTCGACTTTTATAGAGAAACTAGAAAATTAATTAAAATGACCCAATAAGATCATAAAAAACTCAACAGACTTTTTTATTTTTAATTGGAAAAGTATACTACATTTTTTTCGGTTCAGAATTCATCTCGCTTGGCTAAAAAATTTACTATTTAATTCAGAAATTCATTATTCTTTTGAACATTCAATTATTTTATTCAAAAGTCATATTTTTGGGGCTAAAATTTAACTATCTTGTTAAACGTTCGTCTTTTTGTATTGAAAATTCAACTATTTTGGTAAAAAAATTCTTCCTTTTTGCTTCAAATTGCAACTGTTTCCTTAAAAAATAATCTGCTTTAGTTGAGAACTGTAGGATTTTGTTGAAAATTCGTATTTTTTGGTTGAAATAACTTTTTTATATTTTTTATTAAAATCCTTTTTGGTTTAAATATCAACTATGACAAGTTTAGTTAACAATTTCTTTTTACATTTATCAAACACAATTTTAGTTTAAAATTCAATTATCTGCTTGTAAATTAACTTCTATATTGAAAATTCATATTTTTGGGTTGAAAATTTAACTATTTTGTAGAAAGTTCGTCTTTTTGGTTTAAAAAGTGCAAACTTTGGTAGAAAAGTGCACTTTTTGGTTGAAATGGAAATAAAACTTTAATCTTTCTCGGTAAAAAGTGAAACTTTCTACTTCAAAATTCTCGTATATTGTTGGAAGTTTGTTATTTTTTACAAATTGAATTTTCTTAGTTAAAAAGTAATTTTTTTTAAATTCAAAAATTTATTTGAAAATTTCACCAATAGGTAAAAAAGAACTTTTTAAACAATAAATCTAAATATTCCATTTTTAGTTTAAAACTTATATCGTTTAGTTCAAGATAACTACTTGGTTGAAATTCATGCATTTTGTTGAAAATTTTTCTTTTGGAACAAAATTAATCTTCATGGATAACAATTTTTCTTTGTAAGTTTAAAATTTAGCTATTTTGCTCAAAATTCAAATCTTGTTGCGACTTAAAATTTTTAGTTTGAAAATTTATTTATTTTGTTAATAGTTATATTATTGGTTAAAAAATCATCTTTTTAGTTACAAATTAACTTTTTTCTTACAAATTCTAATATGCTCTAAAACATTCAGTTTTTTGTCTGAAAATCCAATTGTTTGTTTGACAATAAATATATTTTTGTTAATGTTTAAAAGTTTTTTTCAAATTTTGATAATTGGGTTACAAATTTAACTATTTTGTGTAAAATATAATTTTTTTGTTGAAGATCAAAAATTCAGCTGTTTTGCTAAGAATTTTTCTTTTGAATTGGATATTCAATATTTCTATTCTATTTTTATAAAAGATAAGTCACCTTTCTGCGTTAAAAATAATTTATTTTTGTACAAAATTCATCTTTTCAGTTGAAAAATTTATTTGAAATTTGTTGGTAATTTTTTTTTAACTGACACTTTTATTATTCTATTTTTAGTTAAAAATTCATGTAATTTGTTCCAAATTATTTGTTTGTAGAAAATTTACAATTTAAGTTGAAAATTCAACTATTTGATTAAGCCTTTATTTTTTTCATTAAAATTTAATTATTTTATTTCAAATTCGTTTTTTTAGTTTGATGTTTTTGTTTTGTTGAAAACTAATTTTTGTAACTTAAAATGTCAATGCAATATTTTTCATTGACAGACAATTTGTCTTTTTTGTTTGAAAATTCAACTTTTTGGTCGAAACTTTAACTAATTTGTTCAACATTATTTTTATTAGTGATAGATTAAACTTTTTCGTTAAAAATATAATTTTTTATATAAGGATAAGTTGTTGAACTGAGAATTTAAATATTTTGTTAAAAAAGCGTTTGTTTTTCTGGTTGAAAATAAAAATTTCGTCTGAAAGTTCATATTTTTGGGTTGAAAATTCAAGTGTTTTGTATAAAATCCATCTTACAGATTTAAAAATTGAACGTCTTTATTAAAAACTTGTAAAGTTGGATTGAAAATTCATATTTTTGAATAGAAAATTGCAACTGTTTCCAGAAATTTTGACTTTCTGGTTAAAAAATTCAGGTAGTTTAATTTTCATCATTTTTTATTTTAAACTCAATTTTCAATTTTTTAACTTTAAATCTTCCTTTAGAATGATTATTAATTCTAGAAATTCTCGAATATAAATTTTTTTAATTTGAAATTACTTATTTGTTTAAATCTTCATCCAAAATAAAATAATTTAAAGATTTTAGATAGAGAATTCAAAATTAAGATAAAAAATAAAAACAATCTTGCTATGATATGATTTCATTTTTTGAAATTGTACAATTTTATGTTTTTCAATCCGAAATTGCTTTTAATTTACATCCAAGATTATTAAATTTAAAACTGACTGTCAAGCCCTTTAATATAAAATTTAGAATATTTAATAGCGAAATGGTCTTAAAATTGTATTTATTTAAATTTGTAATAACAATATATAGAAATTCAAAATTCGAAAGCTCTAAAAATTAATCTAAAAATTAATGTAAGAAAAAAATTTAGTTTCAAGACCTGAAAAATTTAACTGTTTTATAATTGCACATTGAAAATATAATTGTGGAATAAAATTAGAGAAATTTTAAAGACGATAAATATATTATTAATAAGTATCATATCATGTATTATCAAGTGACATTTAAAAGGTTTGGATAGTTTTTTTTACTCAGAGATGTGATTTTGTCAAATAAAAAGTCACTGACATTTTCACAATTCCAAATTGCAGAATTTTAAATAAGGCGAGAAATATTGTAGACAATTTCAAGAATTAAAAAATACGCGAATTATAAAATACGAGAAATCTCCCGGTGTAATATTTCTCTCCGGTTTTCTCCCGGTGCAAGTTTCTCCCGATTTCCTCCCGGTGCAAGTTTCTCCCGGTGTTCTCCCGGTGCAAGTTTCTCCCGATTTTCTCCCGGTGCAAGTTTCTCCCGGTTTTCTCCCGGTGCAAGTTTCTCCCGATTTTCTCCCGGTGCAACTTTCTCCCGGTTTTCTCCCGGTTCATTGCAGTCTTTTCTCAGCTCGAAGTATCTTTATCCTAAGGCAAGAAAAATTAACCTTTCTTTAAGGCCAATAGACTAAAATTCAGCCCAAAAAGTGACTTATTTTCGTTTTAAGACTCAGGAGGACATTTTTAAGTACTACTTTCATGATTAAATCAAGATACCGACCTAATTTCAGAATTTGTTTTTACTGTGTATTATTTTCCCCCTCTGGACGATATTTATCTCTTTAATAAAAATATTATAGAATAAATTTCCTCCATCGCAAATTCTATTTTAAAAAGTGAACTCTTGAAAAATGCAAGACATTAAAAATGAAGACCTAAATCGAATCAGAGCTGAGATGCTTAAAAATTCAGAATGAAAAGTGCACTATCATTAGGCTGTGTCGATTCGCGTGTCGATATAAGACCGAATAAAATATTAAATGATTCCTCGCGAGGTGAAATGAATAATTTGTCGAGAAATGTTAGTAACAGGTCATTACGTGCGTTTCGCCTCCACCTATGCAATTTTCTCCCCTTTGGCTGATTTTCCCTTTTCTTACTCGCGTTGGAAATCGACTTCGGCCTTCTCGTTAGTTCGTTCAGTCGTGACATTTCGTCGAGTGGCTTTTCGAACTAGGGCAATTCGAATTATTACGAGGCGCCCCCCTCGCCTTGGTACAAAAGGATATTGCGAAAAAAAGAATCGGGGAGAAAACGAGAGTCACCCCATCTTTGCCCCTGACGACGACTTTATCGACGTCACTGGCACGCCGTTTCATTCCACGATAAGATCCCGTTCAACGATTTAATTTCGTCATCGCGACTCTCGATCAAAATCAAATGCATCTTAGCCTCACTCACGTCGCAAAAATCTTTTCAATCACATTAAAATACACTTCACGCCAAAATTTCCTTCCCTTTCTTTTCAAGCTTTTCCCTTTCCTCTGGGGATGTGGATAAATGACGTAAACTTTTTTCTATGAAGGTCTGGAAGTTATAAAACAAACTAGTCTAAACGTTTCGTATAATTTAAGAAAGGATTGAAATCTTCAATCAAATACACTGGAACCTGGATTTAAGATCGCGCTCGTTTCTGACTTGACCTAGAACCCAGGTTAATATCTCAGTTGTAAAATTATATAAACTCTTGCATTTTAAATTTGAACTTTATTTATTTTATTAATAAATATTTATGAATCTTTCAGTTTTCTCAAAACATTTTTTCAACGAAGTACATTTGATGGAAACAATTATTTAATTTTCGTTGATTTATGGACCCTCAAGCCGCAAAAATAAAAACTGGTATTTTACTGACTGTCGCAAAAAGCCATCAACAGAAATTCTCAATTTACTTTTTTTAAATATTTTTTTTTAGGAGAGAAACAATTTTAAGTAATGAATTTTCTTTTATGACGATGATTTATATCTTTGAAAGTAAAACATTATTACTTTCAAAATTGCACGGTAGTAAAAAAAGTAACGATTTACTTTGGATAAAAAACTTTTTCCTCTAATTTCTTGTATGCAAATTTTTCTTTAACAATTTTTTTTTATTTTTAAAGATTTATAAATAAATCATTTTTATATTTATATTTGAAATCAAAATGTACTGAGTTTAGTGTTACCAGTAAAAGTTATTTCATTTTAGAAGTAAAATCATTTCAAAAAATCACACTGTAGTAATTTTTTTATAGTAAAAGTAAAATTTTTTGTTTTAGGTCAAATTGTAGTACAAATTATAATAAAAACATTGTAGCTGAGTGAGAAAATATTTTTATTCCAAATCAAAATATTTAAGTTTAAACAAAAAAAAAAGTATTTTTAACAAAGTAGTTTAATCGTCGACTAAAAAACTGATTACAAGATTTCAACAAAACTGCCATATTTTCCATAAGAAAATTTTTCTAGCAAAAAGAGCAATTTTCAACAGAATACATAAATTTTTAATCAAATTGTTTAACTGTCGACTTAAAAAAGGAAAACTTCTATTTAGAAATCGAGAGCATAATTTTCAGTTTGAAAAAAATCATTTTTGCTAAAAAAAAAAACAACTTTTAACAAAATTGTTCAATTTTTAACCAAAAAGATGAATTATTTAAAATATACATAAATTGTCAAACAAAAAATTTAAGTTCCAATCAAAAGAAGTCAATTTTCAGTAAAAAAAATTGAATAGTAAAATTTCAAGTTTTAGAATTACAAAATACGCGAATTATGAAATACGTGAAATCTCCCGGTGTAATATTTCTCTCCCGGTATTCTCCCGGTTTTCTTCCGGTGAAAGTTTCTCCCGGTTTTCTCCCGGTGGAATTTTCTCGCGGTTTTCTCCCGGTGAAAGTTTCTCCTGGTTTTCTTCCGGTGCAGGTTTCTCCCGGTTTTCTCCCGGTGAAAGTTTCTCCTGGTTTTCTCCCAGCGCAGGTTTCTCCCGGTGCAAGTTTCTCCCGGTTTTCTTCCAGTACAAGTTTCTCCCGGTTTTCTTTCGGTGCAAGTTTCTCCCGGTTTTCTCCCGGTGCAGGTTTCTCCCGGTTTTCTTCCGGTGCAAGTTTCTCCCGGTATCCCGGTGCAAGTTTCTCCCGGTTTTCTCCCGATGCAAGTTTCTCCCGGTTTTCTCCCGGTGAGTGTTTCTCCCGGTTTTCACTCGGTGTAATTTTCTCCCGGTTTTCTCCCGGTGCAAGTTTCTCCGGGTTTTCTCCCGGTGCAAGTTTCTCCCGGTATAAAACAATAAAAATCAACCAACTCGTTGAACTTTTAGACAAGATAATTCTTTGAATAAAAAACTAATTGTACAAGAAACTAATTTTTACCGAATATCGCATTTTCTAATTAACAATACAAGTTTTCTACAAGAAACTGATTTTAATAAAAATAATTAAATTTTCAATCCAAAAAGATTAATTTTCAAAAAAAAAAAATAATAATTAATATTTCAACAAAATATTTATTTATTTTTCTTTGAAAAACAGTTTAATTTTTAATCTAGAAGCGAGTCTAAATGTTGCATTTTTAGCCAGAAAAATGTGTTCTCTACAAGAAAAAAAATTATTTTGTACAAAATCCATAAATCAACAATCAAAAACAATTTCAATTGAGAAGATAAATTTTCTAACAAAAAGACGAATTTTTAACAAAATAGATCAATTTTTGATCATATATGTGAAGCCTTAACTAAAAAAGATAGCTTTTCCATAAAAAAATGGAATAATACCATTTGAAAAAATTAATTTTTAACTAAAAATATGCATTTTCAATGAAAAATATAATAATTGCTACTTCAGATAAAACAAATTAAAATTTTTAAACAAATGAATGAATTTTCAATGATGAATATGAGTTTTTAACCTAATAGACAAATTTTGCTAATTTTTAAATTTTGCTAATTTTAAAATTTTTATAATATATAAAGAATGCATCCTGCAAATTTCCGATAAAAAAAATGTTTTCTACTTTCTAGGATACAAAAAATTGTAGATTTTTTTAAAGCTGAGGATATCTACTCAAATTCTAAAAAAAAAATCCATGGAAATTACAGATTTTCTCCCGGTTAGTCAAAATTAAAAAAATTTTAATTCAAGAGGATTCATATTATGCAATGCCATTTTTTACATACCAATCCGATCATCAAATTCTATTTTGAATTAGAAAATAATCCATTGTAGGAGTCATACGTACCTGAAACAAAAAAAAATTACACTTTAGTATTTAGTAAAATAATAATTTTTGTTTTAAATAAAAACAAAATTTGGAACCTCATTACTTAAATAACTAATTTATTATCCATCTATAAACTTATATTATAAGTTATAGAAAAATTCCCTGAAATTTTCCGGTTTTCTCAGGTACCTAAAAATTTCCTGACAATTCCAGGTTTTCCAGATAAGCGGCCACTTTAATAAAAATCGCAATTAATTAAAAATTAATTTAATTAAATCGAAATTAAAAATTGAAATCAGAATAATATTTACCAGAAGGGTTTTCATCGCCCCCGTAAATATTTTTACTCCTCATCTTTTTGAGAAGGAATTCCTCGACTAACAATAAACAACTGGACTATCCCAATTGATCAAAAGCCTGCGATTGCGAAAATAAGAGAACAGCCCCTTTTTCTACGATAATTGGTGAAAAGAATGATATACAGAAAATAGAATCTGGAGATAAGGATGGACCAAGGAGAGAAGAAAGAAAATATAAATCAGTGGACAGGAAGATAAAGGGGTTGCTTATTCAGGGTGGCCGAAAAATTTAATTCCCTATGTTTTCCACGATTCTTGCTTGACCAATTTTTCATTTTCTTCTTCAATTATTATTTCAAGAGAAGAATTTAAATCCACTAACATTTTTAAAACAGAACAATTTCAAATTTTAATTTAAAAATTTATTATTTATTTATTTTAAAAAATTGTTACTTTTCTACCAAAATGTTGAATTTAAAAAGACGAATTTTTGAGCAAACAGTTAAATATTTGACTTAAATATGACTTTTTAACAAGGTAATTAAATTTTTTATAAATATATAATAATTTTCAAACCATAATCATGAACCACAAACAGTCGTATTTTCAACCAAAAAATTGAATTTTTTTTAAAACTGTTAAAATCATTAGTCAATGACTGAAATTGCCTTTCTATAAAATGAAGTTTCAACCAAATGTTTAAATTTTTTAATAAAAAAGAATAAACCTCAACCAAGAATAGTTACATTTTTCATCCGAAAAGTATTACTTTCAATAAGAAGATGAATTCTCAATGAAAAATATAATTGTTGACAATTCGCCAAAAAAAAGGAATTTTTACCCAAATGGTTAAATTTGCAACTTTTGTTTAATCAAACAACAAAATTATTGTATTCTTAACAAATATTTAACTTTTTAACAAAAAAGAAGATTTTGAATCATCACCTACAAAAAAAATTTTGTTTTAATAAAATGGATGAGTTTTCAATTAAGAATATTACATTTTTAACAAAAAATGAAAAAGATAAATTTAAAATGTTGAATCTATCATGAAAAAATAAATTTCAAATCAATGTTCAACTTTTCACTAAAACGAGGAATTTTAAACAAAATAGTTTAATTTTCAACCAAAGAGATTAATCTTGAAGTAAAAGAATGAATCCTCAAGAACAAAAAAAATGGTTAAAAAATAATTAAGTTGTTCAACCAAAAAGACGAATTTGGAAATAATAAAGATTTTCTAGTCAAGAAAGACTATTTTCATATCAAAAAACGTGAAAAAAGTTGAAAAAATTTTAATTGTAAAAAAAACTAAATTTCAGCAAAAAAGTTCAATTTTCAACCAAAGTATCAAAGCAATGGACCTTTAATTAACTTTCAAAAAATTAGTTAATTTTAGAAAAAAAAATAGAAAAAGTTTTCCTCAAAAAATAGCTTAGAAAGAAAAAAGAATGTATGTCTTGATAGCTTTTGCGTAAACCAGAGAAAGCTACTATTGACGCACGCTGGAAGGTTACGTTTGTCAAGAACATTAAAATTGCACTTTTAAATTTTAAAACAAAATAGAAACACTTTCATTAAAAAAAAACGGCTTGATGAGAAAAAAACGATGCGTCTTGTTACCTTTCTCTGGTTTACGCTGTGGTTTATGCGTAAACCAGAGAAAGCAAATTAATCATCTTTTTAATTTCAAAACAAAATTGAAATACTTTTTCTCAAAAGCAGCTTGAAGAGAATAAAGAATGTGGGGCTTTTTAGATTTTTCTAGTTTACGCTCGGGTTTATGAAAAAACCAGAGAAAGCTAACAGGCGCTTTTGGTAAGCGTACTCAAATTGAACTTTTATAATTTAAAAAAAAATATAGAAACAGTTTCGATAAAAAAAACACGTTAGAGAGAAAAAAGGGTATGTACCTTTTTAGCTTTCTCTGGTTTACACACGCGTTTATACATAAATCATAGAAAGCTAGCAGAAGCATTCTGGAAATTTGTCTTCAGCAGGCGCATTAAAATTAAATTTTTTAAATTTCAAAACAAAGTAGAAACACTTTTAATGAAAAACAGCTTAAAGAGAAAAAAAATACAGTGCGCCTTAACAGCTTTCTCTGGTTTACGCTCGGGCTTGTGCGTAAACCACAAAAAGCTCACAGGCGCCTTTCAAAAGCATTAAAATTGTACTGTTTTAATTTTAAAAAAAAATAGGAACAGTTTCACCAAAAGAAAGACTGGAGAGAAAAAAAGAGTTTGTTTTTTGTCAGCTTTTTCTGGTTTACGCTCGGGCTTATGCGTAAAACAGAGAAAGCTAACAGAAGGTTGCCTTCGTCAAGCACATTAAAATTGCACTTTTTAAATTTTTAAACAAAATAGAAACACTTCGACTCAAAAAAAGCTTAAAGAGAAAAAAAACACTCTGCGCCTTGCCATCTTTCTCTAGTTTACGCTCGGGCCTATGTTTTAACCGGGCATGAAATCTGACCACGCAAAATCGGATTCTGAATCTTCCTTAAGGAAGGTTTCCCACATTTTGACCCTAATGAAGTGCCCCTTATGTTGAAACTCAAACTCATAGAGAGAAAGGTGCGCTCTACCAGGAAAGGTGGTTAGATCTAGGTGGGTAGGTATATAAGTTATGTAGATTGTAGGTAGTATCTACGCGCAGGATCAGGATTTAAAGCACCGCCAACGAGTTCAAGGCGCGATTTTTCGAGCCTTCCAACGCGACGCGGCGACGCTAGAGTAACCCCAAGTAACGAGGCGTCCAATTATCGGCTCGTCGGGACGTCTCACCCTCCCACACCCACCCCAATTCACTTTTATTTTTATTTTTTTTTCTTTACTTCTTATCCACGTGCTTCCAGTACATTTTTCCTACCCAGGCTGGAAATAGTGGATAATATTTCGTTTTCAGATAGACTGCGTACTGGTCCAGTCAAATTAGGATTTCTATTTTAAAAAAACATCCAGGGTTACTAAACAAGATCGATTTCAAAAAGTCTTGAAATTAGTATTTTTCTGGTCTAATTTTTCAATAAAAAAATTCAGTCAATTCTATTAGGGTTTACCACATTTTACAGGTTGTAGACTAATTTAGCAATAATTTATTTTGCAATTATTTTGTAATAAAAATGTTACGAGTTTTTTAATAATTACTGAATTCGAAAAAATGATAATCTTATTTTTTTTACTAACAAATTCAATTCGTATATTGTACTAAAATAATTATTATCTAAGACATTGAATATGTACTATTATTATTACACCATTAAGCCGTTTCCCTTTCGGGGTAGGCGTGACTCACTCGGTAGGGAGGGGAGTAGTG
>JAAAKG020153575.1:0-22244 GCA_010014905.2 Druon quercuslanigerum
CCTTAGATGTTGCATAATTTCAGTACGGTCCCTTATGATATAATATTAATAAAAGTAAATAATATAGAATTTGAACTATTTCTTAAAACGTAAACGAAATTAGAATGTAATGGGGCGAATCTATGTCCTTTTTTAATAAAGTTAAGTGAATGAAATGCTAAGTAATGATTTTTCCATTGCCGTAAAGGAAATACATAATACTTTTATATCTATTTCTGTTTCGTAGTCGACTTTGGGGTTGGGGCGGAATTATAGGAATGGCCACACCTCCAGAGTCTCCACACGCAGCTTTAATGAGGGAAACAAGTCTACAGTATGAAGATGCAATAATCCCAGAACTAGATATTTACGCCATTCCAAGTAAAGAAGGTGAGCGCTGCATTTTAATCGGTTTTAAATTGTGCGCCGTTATTTTTTTTTCCAGTAAAACTTTGAAAATTATTTTTATTTATATTTTATATTAAAAGCAAGGTGGCTGAAGATCAGGAAAAAAGCTGGAAATCAGGAATTAGGGATTGTGAAAAAAAGTATTGCCAAAGTCAGGGGATTTTGTTAAGAGGCATTTTTAATAACTGTCAATTAAAAATTTTAATTTTTAATTTGAAATTCTTTTTTTTCAGTTTATAGAAGGCTGTAAATTAAAAATTTTACAAGATTAAGATTCAAGTCTTTGAATATTCATGCTCAGGGGAAATAAAAAATTGGCCAGGGAAAAGTCAGGGAATTTTGACAATTAAGTTTTGCGGTTACGTTGATATAATATTCTTTTCAGTAATTCGTTTTTAATTTTATTAAAAAGTTATCCTCTGGTTGAAAATTCGACTATTTTGATAGAAAACTAACTTCTTATTCAAAATTCATGTATTTTTATAGAAAATTCAAGTAAAATCTTTCATGATTGAAACTATTTTTTTTTAAATTCTTCTGTTTTAGTAGAAATTTCATCCTTTTTGAATAAAAATACAACTGTTTGGTTTCAAAATAATCTTGTTTAAAAGATTCAACTATTCTGTTAAAAATTTGCCCTTTTTTAAGGAATTCAACTGTACTTTATTTAAAATTTAACTCTCTCTCTCTCTCTCTTGGTTGAAGATTTATAATTTTAGATGAAAATTCATCTCTTTGATCAAAAAAATTGAACTATTTTGTTAAACGTTGATATTTTTTAATTAAAAATGCAACTACTTGAATAAATTTTGAAGTACTGTTCAAATTTTATTTTTTGTGCTATGTTCCATATCTTTGTTTGAAACGTAACTATATTGCTGAATTTTAAAAAAATTTAAATTAATTTTTAAGCGGAAAATTTAACTTTCATTTTTGGTTGAAAATTAATCTTTTTTTAGTTAAAAAGTCGTATTTTTTGTCAAGAAAATAATTTTCCTGGTTTTAAATGTTCTCTTTATTGGATGAAAATTCAACTATTGTTCAGCAAATTCATCTTGAAATTTGAACATACCATAATACCGAAATTTCGGTGCTTATGGCCTAATTAAAAATGAAATATAGATTTTTACTGATTTCGAGAAAAAAAATTATAAGTTTTTTAAGAATTATAGAAAGAATTTAAAAAATATATAACATTTTTTAAAGATTCCCAGAGAAATTGAAAATGACTTTTTATCTAAACACTTAATTCTAGGAGAATATTTAAAAATATTTCAAAAATTGCCCAAAATGAATCTGGAATATTTTAATGAAATATTTTTAATTTTGCAGTATTAAATAAAAAGTTACAAGAAATTCAAATCATTTTAAAAGATGTAAAACAACTTGTAGATGTTGTTAATATTTTTAGCTCAAAATTGCTTAATATAATTTGCAACTCAGTTTTCATTACTTAAAATGGAAAAATTGTGAGCTTTAGGGTTCGAATTTTTTATTTTCCTTGAACTCGAAAAATGTTTGCGAACCGGGAAATGGCCAGGAATTTTTTA
Organism: Druon quercuslanigerum; assembly: GCA_010014905.2. Lineage (NCBI taxonomy): Eukaryota > Metazoa > Arthropoda > Insecta > Hymenoptera > Cynipidae > Druon > Druon quercuslanigerum. Next base: position 1,938 of record JAAAKG020153575.1, read on the forward strand.
TGTGATTAAAACGACCGTCCAATTTTACTGAAAACAATGTAACTTTTTTCCAATTCATTTAAATTCTTTTTTATTTAACTTAATTTGTTATGAAGTCTTAAAAAAATTTTACCCAGAATTCGTTAAAATTCATCTGAGATTCTTATATATTTCAGCAAACTCTTTTGAAGACTTTAAAATTTAAAAGAACATCAGTAACATTATTAATGCACATCAGTCGCGTTTAGGGTTAAAAATTAGTATTTTTTTAGTTACTTTTTCGGTTTAAATGGGCGACTCTTTCAGTTATAAAAGATTCTCAGTGTGACGATTCGGCAGACGATTCAAAATTCTCGGTCATTTCCCGGTTTTTCTCGGTCAATTTTTTCAATTTTTTCGGTCAATTAAAAGTAAAATATTCATATTTGCTGCAAAACTCAAAAAAATTCATTTTAATTTATCACGTTCATTCTAAACATCTTTTAACACAATAGAGCGGAATAATTCAAAATAACTGAATTTTGAAACAAATACTTAAATTTTCCTCTAATAAATATCATTTTCAAGAAAATGGAAAAATTAAGCCTTTAGTTAGAAAAATTATTTAGAACAGTTTAATTTTAAGCCAAAAATATACATTTTTAACTAAAATGACGAATATTTAATTGATATATGTATCAGATTAATTTTCTACAAAAAATATATTTGAAAAAAAAAACATTAATTTTTCAATAAAATAGTTGAATTTTAAACCAAAAACATGAGTTTTCAACAAAATAAATATTCAACCGAAATAGTTGGATTTCAAAATTAACAAAAATTCATTTTTACTGAAAAAAGGATCAAATGTAAATCAAAGCTTAAATAATTAAATTTTAAAGTGAAAACATTAAAGTTCAACCCAAAAAAATGAATTTTAAACTAAGACTAGCAAATATTGAAATAAGATGATGAGTGTTTAAATCAAATAATTGAACTTCAGACCGAGAAGATTAATTTATACCAAAAATGACGAATTTTCAACTGAAAAAATATCATTTTTTAACCAAAAATTGAATAATTTAATTTTGAGTCAAAAAATGAAATGAAAAAAAGTCCTTTTCATCCAAAAAAAAGGTCAATCAAATAGCACATTTTTCAACTCTAGAAATTAATTTTTATTAAAATTATGAATCTTAAAAACAAATTATTTTTAACAAAAGAGTTTAACTTCTAACCAAGTAATTTTATTTACAACCTGAAAGATGAATTTTTAACTAAACTATGAAATAATGAAATGAAATATTTGAATTTTTAACTGACAAGAATAATCTTTAGGCAAGAAGTTTAACTTTTCAAAGAAAACTATAATCTTCAGTGTTCGAGCGGAATAAGTTAAATTTTCAGTTTAAAAAATTACATTAAAATGTACAAACAAAGTGATTAAATTTTAACTGAAATTGTGAATCTTTGGCTAGAATAGTTGAATTTCAAACCAGAAAGATCTATTTTCAACTAAGGTGATCAATATTCAAATAATTTAATTGTTGACCAAGAACTTTTAATCAAGTAATTTGATTTCCAATCTAAAAGATGAATTTTAAACTAATATGATAACCATTTAACGCTTTGAATTTTCAGGCAAGAAGGTTAACTTTCAAATAAAAATCTAATTTTTCAAAAAAAATATATTTTTGAACAAATTACGTGTACTTTCAATAATTCAATTGAATTTTCTATTAACAAAACACCAATTTTTATTTAAATTGTTGAATTTGTAACTAGGAAAGATCAATTTTCAACTAAAAGTGGAAAAGTTGAATTTTTACTTGTAGAAATTAATTTTCAACCAAACTGATGAATTTTCGACTGAAATGATGAACCTACAACTGGGATCGTTGATATTTTTGTAAAAGAGAGGTATTTTTAACTATTAAAGATTAATTTTCTATAAACAAGTTGAATTTTCCACAAAGTACATAAATTTTCAAACAAATAGTTGAATTATTAAGTAAAAACTGTGAATTTTCAGCCAAATAGTTGAAATTTAATTTTAAAAAGATAAATTTTTAATTAAGGCTCGAAGAGAAATCTATTTTTTCATGAACAAATTCGTTATGCTACAAAAAGCATGAAAATAATTGAAGGGTCGAAAAACTGGAGGGGGTAATAAACGCCACTTTTTTCGAAAATGAGTTTTTTGCCTTGTTGAATATTCTAAGTATGGGCCCTCACTATCGTGTTGCAGGAATGGTAAAATAGTGGATATTTTTTGTTTTGATTGATTTTTGAAATCACATTCTTTGGTTCTTGCAATAAAAAAATGCGGACGTATTTTTGTCGCCGTGTAAAATTGACAATAAAAAAAAAACAGACTTCCAAATTAGCTTACTTTTCGGCTCATTGGATTGAATGAATTTTCTTGTAGAACTGTTTTAAAAATATGTCAATTTTTTGTAGGTGCGCCTACGAAAGAAATCTACTTCCTGGCGATAATCGACGTCTTAACCCATTACGGCGTGCGCAAACAGGCAGCGAAGGCAGCAAAAACGGTCAAGTATGGCGCAAATGTCGATGGAATTTCTACCTGTGATCCCGAACAGTACGGCAAGCGATTCATAGAATTTATGAGCAAAGCTATAGATTAAGTAAATTTCGGGTTTTCATGATCAGAGAGACTCTTGACGTATAGAGAGACAAAAAAAAAACGCAGTTCAACGTCCAGTTCGTTTCGTAGTCACTCTAGTATAATATTTGGCAAGACTGACTCAACTTTTTCGGTCTGTCCGTTTCTAATTCACTCTACACTTTCTTCTAGACTCAAGCCCTTATTCCAAATCAAACACTTTATTCAAAATCTAACACTTTATTTAAAAATGAACACTTTATTCAAAAATGACACTTTCTCACACTCAAAACACAAACACTTGAATGACGATAAAAAATATTCTAGTGTATTCCGATTTAAAGAAAAGAATTTATCGATTTTGTGCGTAAACGTAGTGCTTTCAGAAAAGCCACTGATAAATCTAATTAGGTGACATGAATCGAGCACAACTTCTGAAAAGTTGTTTGGATCCTATTGGATTTTCTCTATTTTCTAAGAGTTTAAAAAAAGCAGAGTTATTCACCAAATTTCGTTCTATTAAAAAAAAAGTGTAGTGCTGAGTTAAATCAGGCGTTAAGTATTCTTACCTTTTATATAGACCTTGACTTTGAAAAAAAAAATTCGGCGAGTAACCCAGACCTCGAAAAGTAATTTTTGCTTTCCCGATATCGAAGAGTAAATTTAATATGTGAGTACAAATTCTCCTTTTTTTAATATATATATTTTGTGGTATGTAATTTATGTTTGTTTGTACTTGTTAGGGAAAGCACGAATTAAAAAGTGGGGAGTCGCTTGCTTGTAAATTTTGTTGGCAAGCTCCTCAGAATTGTGAATTCTGTCCGGTTACAAGCTGAACGAGAGACTGGTTTTTGCCAATTGCGATTTTTTTGAAAGCGAACTTTACTGCTGGATCAGAAGTTTCAGCAGGACTTTATAATTAATCACATTTTTCGATTATCGACTAATCAAAAGCAATTGTACAACAATTGATAATTATTAGTTTCACCTGCGAAAGGTACTCGTCTAGTCTCGATTCTAATACTTTATATGATTTTCTATGTTGCCAATGTTTTGAAAACTGGAAACGAAAAAGAAATACCACTTGTCAACAACAGTGTATTATAATTATATGGTTTTTTTTATCATGATTAAAAAGAAAACGCGCTCAAATTGTGTTATGTATTGCCTGGATATCTGCCCTACTGGAAAAACCTGGAAATTTTAGGAAGTTTTTTTTGTCAGGAAATTTTTTCTAGAGCGTACTTATTTTTTTAATTGCAATACAACATTGAATAAAAATGAGTCTTTATTTTTAGAAGTAGCTTTATATTATTGAATTCAAGTATTTTGTTAAAAATTTGTTTTCTTTTTGTTAAAAATTCATTTTTTGAACTGAAAATCTAATTATTCAATTTTTAGTTGAAAAATCTGTTTTAGTTGGATTTATCACTATAGTTAAAAATTCGTCTTTTTGGATTAAAACTCAAATATTTAAATTGATGAATCATTTTAGGTGAAATAAATTACTTTGTTTAAAAATTTAACTATTTTTTGAAAATTAGTTTTTGTTTTGTTGACATTTTTTCTTGAAAATGTACCTTTCCAACTGAATATTCCATCATTTTAATTGAAACTTAATCTCTTTGGTTTAAAATTCATCTTACTGGTTAAAAATTCAACTGTTCCAGTTGAAGATGCATCATTTTAGTTGAAAATTCATCACTTTGTTTGAAAATGGAACTGTTTTGTTCAAAACTAGTCTTTTTTTTATTGAATTTTTTTTGCTAAAATTTGTAACTATTTCAAGGGAATATTCCATAATTTTAAGTAAAAATCCATCTTTTTGGTTAAATAATAATTTTTTAAAATTATTTAACTTTTTTTTGACAATTTATCTTTTTTAATTGAAATATTTATCTTTACGGGTGAAAATTCAATTATATTAGTTAAAGATTCATAATTTTTTTGTAGTAGAAAATTCATGCATTTTGTTGAAAAATCGTCTTTTTAGTAGAGAATTAATCTTTATGCTTGAAAAGTAATATTCTTGTTGAACAATTCAAGTATTACAGTTAAATATTAATCACATTTCATTAAAAATGTAACTTTTTTTTAAATTAGTTTTTTTATTGAAATTTTTTTTTCAATTGATAATGGAACTTCTTATTTGGACGTTCTATCCACGAAGTACTACTTCGTGGTTCTATCATTTTTGTATAAATTTACTTACTTTGGTTGAAAATTTATTTTTTTTTAGAGGAAAATTAATTTTTTTAACTAAAAATTTAAAAATTCCACTATTTGGTTAAAAATTCATATATTTTGTTGAAAAATCGTTGGTTACAAATTTAACTACTCTAGTTGAAGGTTCATTATTATTTTTTTCTTTTAAGGTTATTATTTTTTTAACTCAAAATGTAACGAACTATTCTCATGGAATATTCTATCGTTTTTAGTTAAAAATAAATCTTTTTCTTGAAACATAAATATTTTTGAACTAAAAATTTAACTATTCAATTTTTCGTTTTTGGTTGATAGCTTATCTTTTTTAATTACAAATAAATGTATTTTGTTGAAACTTTGTCTTTTTTGGAAGGTAGAAATTAATGTTCTTGTTTGAACATTCACCTTTTTTTGTTTGAAAATTCAAATATTCCAGTTGAAGGTTCATCATTTTAGTTAAAGATTCATGTAAATTATTATTAAAAATTGAACATTTAGGTTGAAATTTGGTCTTTTTTTTAGTTTAAAATTCATTTATTTTATTTTAAAATCGTTTTTTTGTAGACAATTAATTTTCTTGTTCAAAAAATGCATCTTGTTCGTTAAAAATAAAACTAATTGTTCGTTGAACTCTTGTTAAAAAGTCATATTTTTGTTTTGAAATTTATCTATTCCAGCTGAAGATACATAATGTTAATTGAAAATTCATCACTTTGTTTGAATTTTTTTTTGCGTAGAATTATTTTTTTATTAAAAATTTAAAGATTCTATATTTAGTTGAAAAATGATTTTTTAAGTAGAAAATTCAATTATTTGGTTAAACCTTTTTTTAAGTGCAATTTCAACTATTTGGCTGAGAATTCATGTATTTTGTTGAAAAATCTTCTTCTGAGTCGAAAATGAATCTTTTTGTTTGAAAATGCAACTATTTGGTTAAAAATTCATTTATCTGATTAAAAATTCAATATTATTACTTTAAAAGCTAGGCATTTGTATCCATTTAAATTTAATTTAATATGACACCCACATTAATTTTACAGTAAATATGCACTGAATTTTAATTATAAGAAGATAAAAAAACAATTGTTTTTAAGTATTAATCAAATTCATAGACTCTAAAGACGAATTCAAGAAATAATCGTGTTTTTTTAATATTATTTAATTAATCGATGGTGCTAATATATTCAAGAATATCTTAATTTAATTTGGGCTAATACGCTTAATGCATTTATGTAAAAGAAATTAATTTATTACACCTTCCTTAAGTACAATAATATTATTCCTACAACAATATTTTACCATTTACCATAAAGAAACCAATAAATTCATTTGGTTCGATTAAAATTATCAAAAAATAAAAAAACGACGGATCATCGTCGATAAATTCATCAATTATCGAAGCTCGTTAATAAATACACAGTTACACTCGCGGTTTCTTAGAATTAGATTCAGCAGTGTGGCACTGCTCGGAGTTTGAATAAGGAGTACTCTGCGAACTTACAGGTCCGCTGCGTTTTCTGTTGCCCGTTGGAGACATTTGCTTCAGACATTCAACATCGTTGAAAACTACTTGGGCACCACCACCACTTGTTGGAACAATATCGGCCTGGAAAAAAAAGGAACTTTAGAGTAATATTTTTATTACAGATTTAAATCAGAATAATTAATTAAATTACTCAAAATAAGGATGGCGACTTGATCGGGAATTTACTTCTAATCACAGAAAAATTCAACTTTTCATTATTTCAATAGTTTTCAGGGTGGCCGCTGGATCGGGAAATGACCGAGAATTTTCTGAAACCGGGAAGAACTGGGAAATGACAGGGAATTTCTTTTTTAAGTCGGAATTTTACAAATTTTCAGAAGAAAAATCTGTCCAAGTTTGATTTCAACCATTTTTTTAAAAAGATTAGTTGAATTGATATCTCTTTAAATTATGATATCTTTGAGTTTACAATGCGTAATTAAAAAATCTTTTACGTTAAAAATTCTTTATTTCATATTTTTATTTCCAAGCGTATATTTTTAATTTAAGGAATTTTAAAGTGCAGTCTTAAAGGCTTATACAATTAAAAATTAAAAGCGACTGAAGTTGAATTTTTGAAATAAAAAACAGTATTACTTTATCATCTGTGAATATAAATTAATGAATAAATAATTTTTCAAATGGATCTGTACTTTAAGTATTAAAAACTGAGCAATACTCTGTTTGATACAATGATTCTAAATTCATTCAAATTTTAAGATTTACAGATTTTTACTGTTTTAATTCGAAAGTCTAGGCTACTAAAATCTGTAAAAGTGCGATTGACACTTTATAAACTATTTTCAATTTAAAAAATAACTTAAAAATAGGGTATTCATAATTAAAGGCTTTTATCAAATTAAAAATATTGTTTCAGTCTAAATTTTGTAATTTAGAAACAGAATAAGTATTTAATATGTAAACAATTTGAAATTTAATTGTTTTGCATAGAAAGCTTTGAATCTCTAGAATTTTAAAGAGCTTTTAAACTTTTAACGTTACAATTTTGATTGTAATTGTCTAATTTGTAGAAAAAATTGTAGTAATTTAAACCAAGTGTGTAAATTTTTTTTCAGAAATTCTAAAAACATTTTAAAATGAAAAGAATATTTCCTACAATTTTAAAAATCTCTTAAAATCTTTTTAAATATACTGTTAAAATAATTTTTTAAAATGAAAAATCGTTTTCAATTTTCCTAGGAATATTAAGAATTAAAAAAAAAATTTTGAGTCTTTTACAATTCTTAAAAAGCTTTTAAATTTTTTGTTTGAAATCTGCAAAATTACTCTATTTTTTTCTACAAATAATAAGTGTACAATTGATATTTATAAATCCAAATTTGAAGAAAATTTCTTTAAATTCGCAAGATTTTTCTAGAGCTTGTAGGGCAAATTTAATTACTAATTAATTACTATTTTAAATGCAAATGATTTAACTTCTCATTTAAGAACTTTTAAGTTGAAAAAATGTAAACTTTAAATTGTAAATGTTTTTATCCCAAAATAATTTATTAATATAATTCTCAACATTTTAAAAACTCATTGATTAATTCTTTAATTTAGAGCATTGAAAATGAGAACATGGATTTATATTTTTGGAACCCAATCTAAGTTTTTCAACTCCATAATTGATGAATGTTAAAAATTCTGAATTTTGCAGTTTATCTGCATTTCACTTAAAACTGTTTAATTGAAAATTTTTTAGTACCTTTCAGTTTATACTTATAAATTATTATGCATTTGAATACAACCTTTTTTAATTGAAGAACTTTTATCTTCATTTTTAAAAGTTTAAAATTCAAGAGTTCCACTTTGAATGCTGAATGTTTAGTAGAGTTCGATTTTTTGAATTTTATTGACCCAGAAAAATGTTTTCGAACCGGGAAATGACCGGGAATTTTTTGCTTCGATTAAAACGGCCACCCTGAGTTTTATTAAATTTATAAAAGAAATTTCTAATTTATCTACAGTCGCAGATTTTCTCAGTTTACTCTAATTAACTCATAATTTATTATAGAAGGTTTATTATTTTCCATTATAAAGAAAACCGTTTTCTAATTGTTTTCTCTGAGATTGTTTTCACTGAGATTGTTTTCACTGACTTTAGTTTAATAATATAAATCATAATATTTCAAAATTATCAGAAATAGTTCAGAATTATCATAAATCCTTTAATATTCTGATATCCCTTAATTACTTGCATTCTCTACATTCCTAAAATCGTTTGAATGATCTAAAATGTCTTGTATTCCTTTAAATCTGTTGAATTATCTGAATTCATAAATCTGTTAAATTCCTTCAGTTCTTCAAAATTCCTCTGGATTTTTTCAAATTATTTTGAAGTCTTTAATATTTTTAATTTCATGACACTATTTCACTACTTCTTTTTAAATGTATGCTACTAGTGACCCATTTTAAATTTTTTAAATGGGTTATAGGCCCTCTCTAAAACCCCCTCCCTTACTCCTGTGACAAACCGTAACAAAATATTTCTGCCCCCCCTTAATGTAAAGCATTTTTCGTTTACAGAAATGTTTTGCTAGTTATTGCTAGTAGAATTAGGCCAAGAAAGAAGAATCCAAAGAAGATTCCAGTTTACTTTCCAACACCAAAATAAGAATTGTATAAAATTAGTTATTTTTCTGAACAATAGTAAAACTTTTTTACCGTAAAGTATATTTTTAACCAAAAAGTTGAATTTTCCTACCAAAAAAATGTGCTAAAACAGATTAATTTTAAAATCAAAAAGACAAATTTTCAAACAAGAATTGAATTTTCAACCGAAAACTTTCATTTTTATTTAAGAAAGAGGAAATTTCTTCTGAAACATATGAATTGAAAACAAATCTTTAAAAAATGGTTAAATTTGCATAAAAATAAGATTCCAGTTAACTTTCCAAAACCAAAATAAGAATTGTAAACAATAAGTAAATTTTCTGTAAAATAGTAGAATTTTTAACCATAAACTATGCTTTTTAAAAAGATTGTTAAATTTCCAACCATAGAGTTGTATTTTTGTTCGAAAAAAAATGTAAATTCTACTAAAACAAGTGAGTTTTTAAATCAAACAGACAAATATTCAAAAATAAATAGTTGAATTTTCAAAAAAACAATTTCATTTTTATCAAAGAAAGATGCGATATTTCTACTAAAAAAGATCAACTTTCAAATCAAAAGGACACATTTTCAGATAAAACATTTTTCATCCAAAAAAGATTTCATTTGACTTATCAGCAACATAATATAAACTTTAAACAAACGATTATTTCTATACAAAAAGAGATAAGTTTTTAAGCCAAATAGAAGAATTTTTAACCAAAACCAGTTAAATTTGCAACCAAAAAGTATGTATTTTTAAGAAAACTGTTTAATTTTTAGCCAAATGATAAAATTGATAACTAAAAATATAATCTTCAGGAGAAAGTACCGCAACAAATCGTAACAAAATGCCCCTAACACGAGTTTAAATAGTAATCCACGTTAATTTAAACAAACCATCGCTACGAATTTAAAAAATATTATCAGAAGCACAACAAAAAAAAAAACATATAAAATTGTATCAAATATTGATTGCATACCTTGTACAGTTTAGTTTCCAGTTCCCCTGCTGAATCGTGATCCTGAGCAATGAGACAGTATCTGGATGCACCATCCGTGATTTCCTTTGGACTCGTTAATTTCGTGATGCTCCTTCGTCGTCGCATGAGAGGTTGAAGAACAGTATCTACCGGAACCAAAGCCCCAGGTCGATGATCTATCCACCTATCAGCACTCTGAGAACGTCGGTACCTGTGATTTGAAACTGCAACCTTGTCCTGTAAATAGAATTATAAAAATCAATGATCACGAAGAAGATTGGAATTTAATGGTTTAGATTGAAAGAAGAAAGTTTTTACCCTTCTAGATCGAACGTCTATGCCTCCCGGAGTTCTTGTATTCAAAATATCTCCACCTTCGCTTGGCAAGACTGGAATCGATTCTTTTTGGTCACCCGATAACGTACTTAAGCCGTTATCGTCTACTAGAATTTTCTTTACTAGTCGCAGCTTATCTTCTTTATCTTTCATTTGATTCTACAGGTGGATATATTATTATTAGAATTGGATTCAATATTAATATTTAAAAATTGATCCAGTCAGTGTGGTCGTTTGAATCGAGGAAAAAAATTCCTAGCGATTTCCCGGTTCACAAAGATTTTTAATGGTCATTGAAATTAAAAAACTCAAAGGGTTAAAATCGAATTTTTTGAATTTGAAGTAAAAAAAATTAATTGAAAATTAGAGCATTCAAAGTGAAACTGTTTTTAGTTTTAAACTTTGAAAATTGAAGCTTAACCATTTTTTATTTAAAAGAAAGTGAAGAATTTTTAAATTAATTGCCACTGAACTGCAAATTTTATATATTTGAACAGTTCAAAGATTTCTGGTCAAAAATAAAAATATATATCAATGCTATCATTTTCAATGCTTTAAATTAAAAATAATCCTGACTTTTAAATCACATTGATCACGCATTGTTCCCCGTCTACTTGATAACAATCTTAAAAACCAAAAAAAGCCCCTCTTCCAATTAAGCAAATTTTCAAAGAAAAATTTTTTCCCTTTTAACTAAATAAAAAAATATCCTTCAATTGAGAAATACAGATTGAAAATAGAAAGTTCTCCCTTTTAACTCAATACAAATTCTTTAAGAAATAGCCTTTTACAACACAGAAAAAATTTAAAACCAAATTATCCTCCCTTTTAACTCAATGAATATCTTAAAAACAAAAAAATGTCACTCTTTCAATCTAGAAAAAATTGGAAACCGATATTTCATCCTTTCAAACTTAATAAAAAACAAACCCTCCAATTCAGACAAAAAGGTGGAGAATAAAAAGTTCCCGCCTTCAACTCAATAAAAAAATTGAAAATTGAAAACCAAAATCTTCTCCTTTCCAACTTAGTTAAAATCTTTTAAAAGGAAACCTTGTTAGTTGAAATATTTTAATTTTAAGTAATCCTAAATTAATATCTGGTTAATTCTTACTTATACATAAAAATATAACACTTTTCCATACAAATTAAAAGATTTTTAATGGAAGAATTAGAATTGTAACGCTTTAAGTTTAAATTCAGCACTCTGAAATTTTAACGATTCAAGGCTTTCTATGAAACAATTCGGAATTGTGTCAAATAGAAAGCCTTGAATCATAAAAAATTTTAACTTTCAACGTTAGAATTTCAATTCTTTCCATTTATTGAATTTCAGATTTGTGATTTCAATTTTTGTACTTTAATGTATCAATAACAACTTAACAATTATTGATTCCAAACGCCATAAGATAAAAATAATAAAGCATCTAAGCATCTCCACCTGGTGCCGAAAATTGGAACTAAAAAGAGTAGGTACAATTTCAAAGATGCATTTTAATTTTTGGATAAACGTGTTTTTACGATTGTTTTATCAATTTTGAAACTATTATTGAATACTTTAAATAAGTCTTTATTCTATTTAAATCGTTTCAGATCGAATTTCCATCTTATAAAGTGCAAAAACACATTTTTGTAAACAAAGTTTTTCTAAAAAACAACAATTATTTTACCATGATTATAAGCTTAAATGAACTTTATTGATTTTTTGTAGCGATAAACTTTATCCCCATTATGCATGGAATGTGAATAATAGACGATTGGAATTTTAATAAGTTCATTTGAGTTCATAATCTTTTGAAAATCGTGATAAATAGTACGATAATTGTTTTTTTTTTGTTTCCTTACAAACATGTTTCTGTCAAAAATGGCTTTTCCACTAAACCCCCTTGTTTTCTATTAAGTCTTATTTTTATTATCCAATAAATACTTTAAACTACTCAAAAAAAAATCGTTAAAATACTTGTATGCACAAATTAAAATACATCTTTAAAATAGTTCAATTTTTAATGTTTCTAACTTAAAATTGCTTCCAAATAATCTAAATTTCTGAACCAGATTTCTTTAAAGTCTTCAATTTGAATAAAAGCTTAGAATTACAAATTTTGTAGTTCACAGCATTTAATTTAAAATTGTTCATATTGTTGAGATCTTCTATTTTATACGTGTAAATTATTAGATGTTTACATTAAAGAAATTTAATGTAATTAAATAACTTTACAGAAAACTAAATAATTTATAAAAAAAACTAAATGTTAAAATAAAATAACTAAAAAAATTGTACATTTTCAGTTATTTTTTAAAAAATATTCAGTTTTTCATATGTAAGTTATTGAGCCTAAAAAAAGTTATTGAATTCAGAAACTTTAAAAAAAAATACATTTTTATGTATTTAATCGTAAAGAATACAAAAACTGGGAGTTTTTTCAGTTTTTTTTTTTAATTAAAAAATCTTGAATTGAATCGGTTACAAATGAAATTTTTATCTAAAACAATATTTTAATAGGATTTAAAATGGAATAAAAGCATTTAATTATGAATCTATTATTTTGAAATTATTTGAAAATAGTTTAAAATCTATTAATAGGACGTTTACATTTCAGTTTAAAAAAACATAATTTAATGCTGATCAACTTGAAACATTTTTTTTATCCAAAACGTTTACACTCAACGCTTTTACTTTTGAATGGTTTAGGTCTTCAAAACTGCATTTTAAAATTCTTTAAAATTTGTATTATAAAATATTTTAAAACTGCGCGTTGTAAACTGGATGATTTCATAATTCAAGAAGTTAAAAATTCAACCTAACATTTAAAATAAAAGTTGAAATCGAAATTATTTTTTAAATATGCATTATATAATGCAATATGGTTTTTCTTTTAAAAATTTGTAAAATTTCCAGTCAAAAAATAAATTCACGGTCATTTCACGGTATCCAAAAATTCCCGTTTACTTTACAGTTTTTGTCAGTCATTTTTTAAACAATATAATACTTTAAGCTTTTTTTTAACTCACTTGAAGATGTTCGCGTTGTGCTCGTAACTTCATTTCCAATTCCCTGTTCATTTTATCCGTCTCTGCTTGAATTTTGTGATTATATTTTTGCTTTACTCGCTGCTTGTCTATAATTCGCTGATTGAGAGCCATGTCTCTGTCCCGTAACTATGAAAAAAGTAGTTAATATAAATTCCCAATTTATTCAAGAGCAATTTATTATTTTGTGCAGGTATTAATTAAAAATAAAAACGAAACATACTTCCTGTTGTAAGCTCCTGATTGTGTCATTCGCATTATTTAACTTTCGTAACAAACTGTCGATTTGTGCCTCCGTTTTGCACAAATGACCTTCAAGGGCAGAAACCTTTTTCTTTTGCTGAGTATGAGAAGCTTTTAAAGAGGCATTTTCGACCTTCATGCTGATATTTTCATTCTCCATTGAAAGCAGCATTTTTCTGAAATCGGTCTCTGAAAAAGGGAGAAAAATGCTATTAAAAATACTAAGGTAAACGAGCCATTAATGGGAAAACGTAAAAAGTAGGTATTAATATTTATGAAATTCTTATGAACTTATTACCACTATTTATTTTTGTTTTAAAAAGTCATACATTTAGTAAAAAAATACTCCTTAAAATCTGTGAATGAACCGCTACAAAATTCGCCATTTTTTGTATTTCAAAACTTCTCGCATAACTTTTATAGCCTTGTATTAATGAAATTTTCTACATTAATAGAAAAAGTAATGTTTTTGTACAATTTGATTTTTCAATACAAATTTGTGAGTATGCATTCAAATTTAACGTTATAGATTAGTAATAAATATTATAAATATTAATAAGATTAATATTTCCGATTAATTCTAAAATTTATATTTTGGATATAAAAATATAACTGTTTTGAAGAAAACTCGTCTTTTTGGCATGAAAATTTATTCTTTTTGGTTCAAAAGTCTACTATTATATTTTTTATTCAGAATTCATCTGAATTAAAATTAACGCATACATTAGGAAAAGTCTTTAAACAATTTCAATTATTTTTGGGTTACAAATTTTATTATTTTCTTAAAAATTTAATTATTTTGTTTAAAAACATTTTATTTTTAAATGAAATAGCCTTGTTAAAGTCAGCCCGTTCTGTAAAAAATTAAAATGTTTTCTAGAAAACGCGTCTTTGTGAAATAAAAATTAAACAGTTTGGTCAAATTTTTTTTATCTTTCTAGACTTTCTAACAAATTGTTGAATTTTAAAATCAAAAAGACTAATTTTCTACAAAAAAGACGAATTCTTATCAAAAAATATAATAGTTTATATTTCAACCAAAAAATGTTTAAATATACACTATTGATCAAAAGTTTGGATTTACCTCTTTTTTTGTAATTGATTAAGTTCTCTTAATTTTAATTATGTCAAAGCTAAGATATTTTCTTTTTAAAGGATAATGTTTTCAAAATTCTGTATAAAATGTGCCCAGGATAAAGCCTATTTGTCTTTTTTCAAGTAGATACTGCAAAAATGGTGTAAATTTTAATGTTTTCTTAAATTTTTAATAACTACTGCGTAAATGAATATTTGTTTAATGTTTCTGGACTCAGTTTAAAGCTATTTTGCCACAGTATCGCCAAATTTTATTAGCATAGAACAACTTTAAGTTCATGCACTATCATAGGATTTTTTTCAGATTTACGCTCATAACGCTCTTTTGATACTGTTGAAAGATAGATTAATTTCTCCCACTGCGAAAGGAATTTTTTTGCAGATTTACGCTCATATTCTTTTGCAATACTATGGAAAAACAGCTTTAAAATAAGCTCAAAAACATTAAAAAATATTAAATATTAAGGGAGTTATAGAAAATTTAAGAACACATTAAAATATAAACTATTCTTACAATATCTACTTAAAAATGAACAATTTGTCTTCATCCAGGGCTCATTTTAGATAAAATTGAGAGAGAATTGACTTATTTAAAAAAAAAAAAAACATTTTAGCCCTGACATAATTAAAGTTAATAGAATTTAATCAATCATCGAAAAAGAGGCAAACCCGAACTTTTGACCGGTATTGTAAATTAAAAACAGTTGAATTCATTTTAAAAAAGCGAATTTAGACGCAAATATCTGGACTGAACCCCAAAAAAGATAACATTTCTACCAAATTGTTAAATTTTCTACTGAAATAATATAATTTTCAAACCCAAAATAATTAATTTTCAAAAAAAAAAGTTCATTTTTAATTAAATACATTAATTTTCTATTAAACTATTATATTTTCAAAGTTAAAAAAAAAGAATTTTCTACAATAAAGTTATATTTTTAATTCTAAAATATGAATGTTCTACAAAAAAAAGTTCGTTTACAACCGAACAGTGCAATTTTAAAGTAAAATAATGCATAAAGTAATACAACTTTTAAAAGATTTTAATTAAAAATTGGAAGCCGTTGAATTAATTGTTGACTAATTATCAACAAAACTGTGGCATTTTTTCTCAAGAAAGATGAAATTTATAATTAAAAAGATAAGTTTTCGCACCAAAAAGACGAGTTTTCAACAAAATAGTTGCATTTTGACCAAACAAGATGACTTTTCAACAAATCTATGTACTTTTCAAAAAAAAATTAATCTTTTAAAGAAAATAGTTAAATTTTCAACAGAATAATACAATTTTTAAACAAAAAGTAATTGGAACTGTTTAAACACTTTGTCCAATGTATGCATTCATTTTAATTAAGATGAATTCTATATCAAAAATATAATAGTAGACCTTTCAACCATAATATTAAACTGCAATACATTTTTACTGATTTTTATTCAAAAATTAAATGTATGAGTTGAGATTAAATTACGTTCCTACCTAAGCAGTTTGACAGGCGTAGAGCTTATTTACAAAATTTTTTAATATTAATTTATTTAATTTAATAACATCATAAGTTATTTTACAAAGTAAAATGTTAAAAATTTGATATGAATTTTATTAAATAATAATTAAATATAACAATTAAAATATGAACAATTAAATAATGAACAACTACCTTGAAAGAAATAAAAAAAGCGCTTTTTCAAAATTGGATTTTTGTATTCATATTATTTTTTATGGATAAAACAAAATGTCATATTGGAATTTTCGATTTTTTTCATACTACTTTCGATAAATAAAAACAAAATGATGAGTCCTATTGAAAAATCGTTAAAAGAAATTTTATTTTCTTCTAAATCTATCATTTCTCTTAAAGACTTTTTTTTCGTATTTTGCGTCGTTTGTTCAAAATTTGAGTGTTGCGGTGTTAAATATAGAATAATTTCAATACTTCCTTAATAATAAATCATGGGAATGTAATAAATGATAAAAAAATTCGTATCTCTTTTTTGGGTAAACAACTTTCGTCTATCAATTTGTTTTTGTACCTTCTGTCGTTTTTCCACAAATTTTGCATTTTTATTTTTAATGTCATTTGTATGATTAAACCCAAAACTAGGAATCCTATCAAATAGTGATTCATAACAAATTTGTAGCTCTTTTTCGGGCAAACACTTTTTGTTTAATCATATTTATCGTAACTTGTGCCGTTTTTCTAAAAATTTACTTTTTTATTTTTAATGTTAGTTTTCTGGAATAAAACAAAAACTACGTGTTCTATCAAGGAATGATTATTAATAAATTTGTAGGTTTTTGGGGATCATAATCTTGTTTACTCATCTTTTTTCGTATCTTGCATAGTTTGACCACAAAATGGAAATTTTTATTTTTCATCATTTTTTTTTTTTTGCAAACAGAATTTGACTTTTCGATTTTTCAAGAGAATTCAAAAATTTGTTATGCTCTTGATTTGTTTCTTCTCTTGACTTTTTTCATATCGTGCTTTGTTCAGCTCAAAATTTCGATTGATTTTTAAAATCTTATAAATGTTATAACTCTGATAATATTCATTTTTTTAAAAAAGTTATTAGATAAATTGTTTGTCTTTCCGAGTACTACAAATAGCAGTACATAAAAATTTTAAATCCAAAAAAAAGATCCTAAAAATTTTGAAAATGCTCTAATTTTTTGAATTTTTATCCAAACTGGCTAGTTAGCGAACTCATCCTTTTTTTAGGACCGAAAACAAGGGTGCCAAAGATGGATTTGATCTGTTCATTTTTACAAGAATTATCGTATGAAAATTTTAATTCCTTCTCTATCATAAATGATGAGAATGTAAAAATATCTATTTATATTCATCAACTATAAAATTAATAATCCATTTTTTGTTCTAGTTGATTAAATAATGTTTTATCCACTTTTTATAACCGTTTTTGTACAGAAATTACAATTCATCATTTTAATATTGTGTTTATGTGGGTTAGCTTTTCGTAAATGTCTCAGTAATGGTCGGTTTACCTTAATCAATAAAAATTATATTCTTAAGTTTGATATTTATCTACGAAAATATTTACGTTTTTGTTGAAGATCAGCGCGAAGAATGTTACGTTTATTAATTCTCTGTTCCAAAAAGTGCATCAGAGTCGTGATAATTTGATCACTGTGAGGATTTGTGACTTCCAGTTCCGGAAAGGGACCACCCAGACTGTAAAAATGATTATATTCTTCAATCTGAAACGAAATGATCAACTCTAAGGAACTTTAAAATTTAAAAACACAAACCTGTAGACAAGACCGAGGTCAACTTCCAAGTCCGCAGCCTCTGGTTTTCCATCCTTTTCCAATCTGCTTCGAGCTTCTTTGAAAATCTAGAAAATTGTTTAAAGTTCATTCAGGGTGTCTAATCAAATCCTAGTAAAAAATTCCCTGACAATTCTAGGTTTTTTTGCAGGAATCTAAAGTTTTTTCTGTGTATAATTTTTCGGGAGTTTATTATAAATAATGCTTTTTTTAGTTTATAGTATTTTAATTAATATTACAAGATATTTTTAAATACTTCAGCACGATAGATTAATTAAATAATCAAATAATATTATAAACAATCTATAAATATGAATATTTCAATCAAATTTTTATTTTATCTACTTATACTTAAATACAGTGCATATTTAGGTAAAATAATGGGCGCAATATATTAAATTCAATTTACCCCGCTTAAAATTCATAACTTTTCAAGTAAAAATTTGATTTTTCAAATAGATTAATGAATTTTTAACCAAATAGTCGAACTTTCAACTGAAAAAATTAATTTTCTATCAAAAAGATTTCCCAAGAGATCAGTTTTCAACCAAAAATGGAACAGTTAAATTCTTAGTTAAAACAATTATTTAAAAAAAAAACAGATTTATTTTTAAAACAAATATAATTTAACATTTAACCAAGTAGTTTTATTTTAAATCGAAAAGATAAATTAATTACTAAAATTATCAATATTTAATTGCGATACTTGAAGTTTTAGGCAAAAAAATGCATTTTCAAACAAGACGACTAATTTTCAAACAGGAAGGTTAATATTCTATCAAGACGATTAAAAAAAAAAGAATTTTTAACAAATAAGTGGAAGTTTCAACTAAAAGAGAATAATTTTCAACCAAAAGTTCAATTTTCAACCGAACTAATGAATTTCAAACTAAAATGATGAATTATCACCTGGAATAGATGGATTTTAAACAAAAAGATGCGTTTTTGGGGAAAGAGTTCTATTTTAAAATAAGTAGTTTTATTTTCAACTAAAATGATGAATATTTAACTGGAATTCATTAATTTTCAACAACTAAAAATTTATTTTCTACTACAAATATGATTTTTCAACAAGATAAATAAAGGTTCATCAAAATATTTTCATTGTCAAATATAAAGAGACAATATTTTAACCAACTAGTTTAATTTTTAACTAAAAAATATTAAGTTTCACCCAAAAAGGAAATAGTTAATCTTTAAAGAAAAAATATGAGTTTTAAATTGAAACGATCAATTTTTAACTAACGAAAACGATGAATTTTCAAGGAAGAATATTAATTTTGACCGAAGAACACGAATAATTTCATAGAAAATACATGAATTTTAAATTAAAAGATAAATTGTCCACCAACAATTGAATAGTTAGATTTTCATTCAAAAATTATTGTTTGACCAAAGATATGAATTCTCAACTAAAAGGGCGTACTTTTTAATTATTAAAGTTGCATTTTCCAGTAAAAAAAACTGATTTGCAACAGAAACTAAACTAATTGTCAAAGAAATATTTAAATTTTCAAACAAAGTGATTAATTTTCAACTGAAATTATGAATCTTCAACTGGGACAGTTGAATTTAAAACCAAAAACATGATTGTTGATCTAAAACAATGAGTCTAACGATGAGTAAAAAAATTAATTTTCAACGAAAAATGAACAAAATTTTCAAAAAAATAGTTAAATAGTTGGAGTAGTTAAATTTTCAGAAAATAAATTAATTTTTAACAAAAGAATAACTCTCAACCAAGTAATTAATTCTTCATAAAAAAATATGAATTTGGAACAAAAATGTATTAGTTGATACTTCAACCAAAGAAGATTTCAATTTTTAATAACAAATAATGGAGTTCAACCAAAAAGAACGAAAGTTTAACAAAATAGATAGAAAATTAAAAAATACATAGAAATATTAAAAATTGAACTATAACATTTTTTTATAGACTTTTATAAACTTTTTTAAAGTTCTTAAATTGAAAGTTCTTTTTATTTTAAATAGTTTTAAAATCCTTAAATGCTACAAAATTTTATTTCAAAATCTTGAAATATTTATATATTGCTTGACATTTTTTTTATCTCAAAATAAATTTTTTCGAAATAAAAAATCATTTTCAATTTTTCTAGGAAATGTTATTTATTCGTCTGAAGCCTTTCAAATTCCTTACAAGCTTCTAAACACCGAAAATTTGGTACGAAGAGCTGTGTTTTGTCGGTATATGTAGACACTTCGTTTAAATTAATTAAAATCATTACAAATTTGTAATTAATTTTAAACTCTTCAAAACTTCTAAATATTTCTTCAAAAATTTAACAATTTGACTTTAGAACAATCATAAATTTAACGTTCGAAGTTCAGTTTTTGGAACAAAAATGTATTAGTTGATACTTCAACCAAAGAAGATTTCAATTTTTAATAACAAATAATGGAGTTCAAC
>JAAAKG020153586.1:0-30813 GCA_010014905.2 Druon quercuslanigerum
AAGTATTTGAAATATTTTATGATATTTTTAATTTATTTTAATGATTTAAAAGATTTGAAAGACTTTAGGGTATTTTTAAAAATTTAAAGGAATTATCAAAAGCTTTTAAAAATTAAAAGGGATTTTAAGAAATGTTAAAGGATTTGAAATATATTAGGGTATTTTTAAAATAATCTCAAATGTCTCCGTAAGATTTCAAAAAAATAGAAAATTGCCGAAGATAGCAAAATGTTATTACGGTATTTACTAAATTCAAGGCGATTTCAAGGAATTTGAAAATATTAAAGTATTCTTATTGGATTTCAAAATAAATTAAAAGATTCCACAAGAAAGAAACTCCTAAATAAAATTTAAATAAATGAAAAAAATATGAAGAAAGGAAAGGCACCTCCAAAACGATTTCCTTTTCTTCTTTTTTTTTAATCACAGTAAAAAAAAATTAGGAAAAAATCAACCAATAAGCATCAAAACGTTGGTCGATTTTTAAATAATTTACGAATGAATTTTTCGTTTTCAAACATATTATCTCCATTTAAGCAACATTTTGTTAAATATGGCCAAATAAGAAATTTTTCAGTCAAACAAAATATATTGAAACAAATCTTTTTCTCATTGAATATTTCGTTTAAACTGAATGATTGATGATACTAAAGAGCAAAGTTTGGTCTATATCGAGGTCATTTTCATTCGCAACAAAATAATGTCAACAGGCATAGATATCAAATAATGAAAATTTAAAATAAAAACTAGAAAACATTAATGTGCCTTGTAAAAGAATCTTTAAATAAATAAAACTATGACCTCGATCTGAAGAATTTAATTGACGTAACTGCTCCAGACATTTTAAATAATAATCGCTGTTTAACAATCACAATTGACTTTATTCTCAATCATTTCATGAAAAATTGATGTTAACTTATCATTATTTCTCATTGGTTTATATTGTTAAAATTTTAATGGTGAAGAAAAACTATTTAAACTTTAATTAACTTTCTAGAAAATGCACCAACTGACTTAAGACGTAAATCGCAAGTAAGGGCGTAGAACTTTAACAGTTTCGGATGACAGGAAAGCCTATCCAACTCGTATCAAATTTTCTTCACTCTAAGCAGTTCTTCAATGTCGCAAATGAAAAAATAACCGACGGAAATGTTTGCATAAAATTCATCAGCTAAATATTCACTTTATTTCCAATCTATCAGAGAGATTTATCAAAATTGTTGTTGTTATTTCAGTTTAGATTCAACTAAATGGAATCTTGCAATAATATTGAATTTAAAAATAGAAGCGGAAAGCTTGAGAGAAATTCTTTTCGTTTCGGTCATTAGTGAAAAACATTTACTATCGTAGGTCCCTGAAATGTATGATAAATAAAAAACTTTTGAACTTTGAACAGGAATCTTTGGCGAAATGTTAAAGGTTGAAGTCTTGAGTAAGATTGACGATTTTTCAAGCAGCCGACACAATTAAAATTCCTTATATCAAACGAATTTGTAAAAAAATAGAAACTTGAAGAATTACATTTTTTATATAGAGTGGGAAAATTTGGAAACTAATTTTAGTTTTGTTTTGTGAAAAGGAAATTGATAAAATCAATGCTTGTTCCGAGGCAGAATTTATCACATTTGTAAAATTCCTTTGGATCTCTTTTTATATTGACTCTGAAAATTAATTAAATCATTTTATATTAAAGAAAATGTTTCATCGGAACAAAAATCCCTGTAGAGGAAATGAAAAAACTTTGGGTTGAAAATTGATAATTTTTGTGGTTGTCTGTACCCAGTCAGACTTCATTAGAAAGGGTCGGTGAAGAGATCCGTCAGCTGCTCCCAACGCAACATCGGAAAAAAATTTTCCGGTGTAATTACTCGAAAGTAGTAACCCTGACAATTCGCTACATTACCCAGAGATTTCCTCCTTTGCATTCTCGTTTTTACCTGCTCGTCGAGTTTATTCAATTAAAAAATACCTGTTCTTTTCAATCGTATTTCAATTCATGCAGGCATTTTTTTTCACTGTCAGGACATTCACGCCGACATGTTAGAATTGCCCGATTCTAAAGATTCCTGGAAATTGAATTTCAATGTTTTAAAAACCCTTTTTGGTTTTTAGTCAATGCTAAATTCCGCCGAAACTGAAAAAAAACAGTTTTTTTAGTATAGTTGGTATCTACAAAACGAATAATTTTGGTATTTTGGTTTTTAAATTCACTTCAATTTAGAGCACTTTAATATTTGAAAGCAATTAATGTTTTTAGTTACCTGTAGTTTAGGAAATATAATTTTTTTATAGGAAATTAAAAAAATATCTAATAGAAATCTTATTCAAGGATTCGTTTGAAATCACCTGATTGATGGTAAAAATAAGAATCTTGTATAAAATTTTTTTTGGTCAGTGAAAAAGATAAAAGAAAAGATTTATTGTGATGAAAGAATATGTCATTTTATTCAAAAACTAATGATCTCCGGAGTGGGTAAATAGTTTTATTTTAAAATTATTATTTTATTTTTTATAACGGTCCTTATTCTAATCGAATACCGTAACAAAGTGCGAACCCGATATCGTCAATTTTGAACTATATTTTTTCTTATCTGGAAGGTTTTTGCAAAAAAATCTTTTTTATAACCGATTAAGCAATATCAGCTCGAAAGTATAATCTTGTTTTTATTTTTAATTGCGAATTAATTTTTTAAGAATGTAGAAGATCTTACACAAGTAAAATTATTGCAGTTTTCAGCAAAAAAAAGAATTTGCAACTAAGAAAAATAAATTTTTAACACAGAGTGGAATAAATAAATTTTCAGTTCAAACAAATAATTTTTAGGCACAAAAAAAGGGATTTTCAACTAAATAAATGCATTTTCAATCAAATGGTTGAATTTTTATTTGAAAAAGGTACATTTTTATATAAAAACGTAATAGTTGAATTTCCAAATAAAAAAAAAAATCTCAACCAAAGTAAAACAAATTTTCTATACCATAGTTAATTTTTTAACTAATGAAATGAATTTTCACAGAAAAAAATCCATTTTCTGCCATAAAAGACTAATTTTTGACAAAATAGTTAAACTTGATACGGACAAATAAATTTTTAACTAAATTAATTATTCTTGAACAAAATTTGACCAAAAAGTTGATTTTTGAAAGAAAAAGATGAATTTTTAACCAAAAAGATTAATTTGTCACAAAAAAAACGAATTTTCAGCAAATTACAACATTTTTAAACCAAAGACTCGCATTTTCAACTAAAAAATATCAATTTTGGAAAAAACTGAAATAATTATATTTATAGTTAAAAAATTAATTGTTAGTCAATAAACGAATTTTCAACAAAATACATGAATTTTCAACGAAGTAGCTGAACTTTTAAATATAAAAGGTACATTTTGAAATAAAAATGTAATAGTTAACTTTTCAGTTAAAAAAATAATTTTTAACCAGAATAAAATAAATTTTCAAGAAAATAGTTATATTTTTAACCAATGAAATGAATTGGTAACTAAAATAATTAATCTTAAACCAAAAAATGTATTTTTAACGAAATACATCAAGTTTACTTTTAATTTCTTAATTTTATTTTTTAATTACATTTTCAGTTGCAAAATTTTGTTTGAATAAAAAAACTAATCGAATTTCCAAGAAAAAATTAGATTTTCAACCAAAGAAATTAGTTTTTTGAGTAAAAATATGAGTTTTCGAACGAGGAGATATATTTTTTACTACAAAAGACTAATTTAATCATTTTTAAACAAAATATGAAAGTTTTTAAACAAGGAAATGTTCGTTTAACTAAAATCACGATTAAAAAAAAATTTAATCAAATAGTTGATTTTTCAAAGAAAAAAATTAATTTTTAACCAAAAAGATTAATTTGTTACGAAAAAAGATGAATTTTCAGCAAATTACAAAATTGTTGAACCAAAGAGTCGCATTTTCAACTAAAAATGATCCATTTTGGAAAAAAGTGAAATATTTATATTTATAGTTAAAACATTAATTTTTAGTCAATAAACCAAATTTCAACAAAATACATGAATTTTCAACGAAGCAGCTGAATTTTTAAATAAAAAAGGTATATTTTGAAATAAAAATAAATTTTCAATAAAATAGTTATATTTTTAACCAATGAAATGTTTGAATAAAAAACAAAAGGTATTTTCAAGAAAAATTACATTTTGAAAAAAAAAATTAGATTTTTAACCAAAGAAATTAGTTTTTTTTTTAATAAAAATATGAATTTTTAACCGAGAAGGTAGATTTTATACTACAAAAGACTAATTTAATAATTTTTGATAAAATATTAAAGTTTATAAACAAGGAAATGTACTATTAACTAAAATCGTGATTAAAAAAAAAATTAGCCAAATAGTTGATTTTTCGAAGAAAAAGATGAATTTTCAAGAGAGAAAATTAATTTTCAATCGGAGAAGAAATTTTTAATAAAATACTTGAATATTAACTAAAATAGATCAACTTAAAAACAAAAAAGAAGATTTTTCAAATCACATTTTTTCAACAAAATAATTGCCTCTTCAACCAAAAAATATGAATTACGAACCAAAAAAATAACAGTAGACTTTTCATTTAAAAATAATTAATTTTCAACTAATTAGTAAAATTTGTAACCAGAAATATTATAATAGACTTTTTATTAAAAATAATGAACTTTTAACGAAAATAGTTTAATTTTAAGTATTTTCTTATTGGGTTCTATTAAATAAGTTTTCATTTTAAAAAAAGAGGAATGTATCAAAATAAACATAGTTCAGTTTTCAAGTCTGAAATCCTTCAACTGTAAAGTATGTAAGTTCCAGATTTCCACACAAGGTAAGCCATATTTGCTTGAAGTAAACAAAATTGATTGAATATACAAAAAAAAATATACACAAGAAAAGTACGTCAATGATTGAATACACACTACCATGTTGATTGTTTAATGTTTAGTCTACATTTTGTTACTTCACCTTTTTTTTATCACAATTCACACATTTCGTTTCATTAGCACACGAAGTATGAAAAAATTACACAACATTCCATGAAAAAAATTAGTAGCGCAGATGTCCCAATAATCGTAAAACTTTATTACAATTTGAATATATTGTTAAAAGTATGTGAAATTTAACATTTAATGATGCAACTCATTTATTTTTAAAATTTTAAAATATTTAATGGGATTTAATTGAATTCAAAATAGAAAAAGAGAGAAGATAAGAGGGTTTCTAATCCAAGATTCCTGTTACCGGCATTTTACCGACTTCGATACCATTCTCAGCTAAAGTGGTTTTTGTCCGTGCTAAGTTTCTAGAATTCTCTTTATTTTACGTATAAAATTTTTAAGTAATTTTTCCTCGCAATGATGAATAAATTTTATCTCGAATTTGATCCAAAATTACTTTTTTTTTAAATATATATTAGTTTTTTTGTTGTGATTTTTTATTTTATTATTTTCTATTGTTTTCGAGTGAATGTACGCAACATGTCCTTCTGGCTGAGTGACTTTGAATTCAGTCTGAACTGTGTCAAGTGTATAATTTTACGTAATGCGTTTTTAATATGCTCAAGTGATTCAATTCATACGGCAGTTGTGGAGAAGATAAAGTAAAACTTTGTCTTCATTTCCGCTGCTGGAAAATATCCTGGAATTGGGTTTAAAATAATATAGCCAAAAATAAAAATGGGTGGGTACAAAACTTAATTTTTACAAATCGCTGATCTTCTTCTGATTCATTTTTAATTTTTTAATCTTGAGTCTGCCACAGCCTAATTTTATTGAAAACAGAGAAAAAGTGAATTAAAAAGAATTAAAAAGAATTAAAAAGAATTAAAAATAAATGCAACTGACGTCACTAAAATTTGAGTAAATTTATAGAAACTTAACGGAAATGTGCAGTATTCTATCAAATTCACAAAAATTGAAGAAAAAAATTCAAAAATATGAAAGAATTCATTGAATGAAGTAATTTTAAAATGAGTTAAAAAAAATTAAGGGAATTAATCAGAATTTAATAAAATATATAAGAATTAAAGATGTTTTTAAAAAACTTTAAAATAGATTTTAAAAAAAGTAAAACGATTAACTTTGAAATATTTTTAAAGCGCTTGTAAATTTTTTAAGTTTTTTTTTTTAATTCCTTGGAAGGTAATTGGGAATACATTAAAATTACTGAATTTTATTTAAAAATCTTTATAAACTTTTAAAATACCCTAAAATATTTGTAATCCTTTTGAAAACTTTTGAAATTTTTTAAAGCTCTTAAAAATGTCTTGGAATATCTAAAAATACCCTACAAAAATTTCAAAGGAATCTTAAAATATTCCAAAGGATTCCAAAAAATTCGAAATATTTTAGGATATTTTAAAAGATCTTAATAAATTTTAAATAGATTTTGACAATTCCAAAGTATTCTAAAGATTTTAAAGATATTTTTCAAACCTACAAGAAATTGGAAAAAATTTGAAATAGTTTCAAAATATTTCAAAGATTTGAAATATTTTAGGACATTTTAAAAAGATTCTAATGCATTTTCAAGAGATATCAAAATTTTAAAGAAATGTTTAATAAATCTCAAAAAAATAAGAGCATTTTAAGGATTTTAGTGTATTTTTACAAATTCCAAGGAATTTTCAAAAGCTTTTAAAAATTGCAAGGATTTTAAAAGATTCCAAATAATTTTAAATATTTTAGGAAAGTTTCAAAGATTCTAAGAAATTTGTAATAGTTCTCGATTATTCCACACAGTCTTTTTAAGATTTTAAGATTTGGATATTTTTAGGATTTTGTTTTGAAATATTCTAAAGAATTTCTAATAAATATTATTAATTTAAGAGGATTGTAAGATTTTAGAGTATTTTTACAAATTCCAAGAAATTTTTCAAAAGCTTTTAAAAAATGCAAGGGATTTTAAAAGATTCCAAAGCATTTTAAATATTTTAGGGAAATTTCAAAGATTCTAAGAAATTTCTATTAGTTCTCGATAATTCCACAGTCGTTTAAGATTTTAAGATTTGGATATTTTCACAGTTTTGTTGTGAAATATTCCAAAGAATTTTTAATAAATTTCGATAATTTAAAGGATTTTTAATGATTTTAGTGTATTTTTCAAAATTTGGTTGAAAATTATTTTTTCTTTTTTGGAAAATACAACTATTAGGCCAAAAATTTATCTTCCCTGTAAAAAATTAAATTAAAAAAAAAATAATCTTAATTTCATAGAAAATTCATCTTTTTGGTTGAATATTCGACTAATTTGTATTATTTTTAACACTTTCCTAAATTCCAATTTAAAATTACAGTTTCGACTGTGCAATTGATTTTTGAGAACTTGAAAGTAAATTTGAAGAAGGTAGTTAAGAAATTTTGTCCCATAAATTAGAGAGCTTCTGATTTTTAATTTTACACCACTAAAAGTTTTATAACTTTTTAAATGTAGAATTTTTTATATTCAGAAGAGATCTGGTGCTTAGATTTTTCAGTTAAGTATCAATACTTAAATTGAACAATCCTCTAGACTTGAAAATTTAATTTTTTTAATTTTAATGACCTAGAATAATATTAGCAGGGGAAAAAATTTTAATTTTTGACGTTATCAGGATTATTAGAGAACATGCTAGAAATTTAGCATGGACACAAACCACTTTAGCGGCAGCATGTTCTTCGACTAAATATTTCATTTTTTAATTTGAATGACCTAGAAAAATATCAACAGGGGAAAACCCAAAAATTTGAATTCGCGAGTTTATCAGGATTATTAGAGAACATTCTATAAATTTAGCATGGACACAAACCACTTTAGCGGCAGCATGTTCTCCGACGAAATATTTCATTTTTTAATTTTAATGACCTAGATAAATTTTAACAGGGGAAAAATTCAAAAATTTGAATGTGTGACGTTATCAAGATTATTAGAGAACATTCTAGAAATTTCGCATGGACACAAACCACTTTAGCGGCACATGTTCTCTCGAAGTCGGTAAGGTAGGAATTTGTGCTTACAAAGATTCCCAAGAAGCAAGAATTTGAAATATTTTAGGGCATTTTAAAAGATTCTAAAAGTTTCTGATGCATTTTCAAGAGATTTCAAAATTTTCAATAATAATTAGAGAACAATCTAGAAATTTAATATAAACACAAACCACTTTAGCGGCAGCATGTTCTCTGACTGAATATTTATTTTTTTAATTTTAATGACCAAGAAAAATTTTAACAGGGGAAAAACCAAAAATTCGAATGTGTGACGTTATCAGGATTATTAGAGAACATTCTATAAATTTAGCATGGACACAAACCACTTTAGCGACAGCATGTTCTCCGACGAAATATTTCATTTTTTAATTTTAATGACCTAGACAAATTTTAACAGGGGAAAAATTCAAAAATTTGAATGTGTGACGTTATCAGGATTATTAGAGAACATTCTAGAAATTTAGCATGGACACAAACCACTTTAGTCGGTAAGGTAGGAATTTGTGCTTTGAATGTTCTTTCCCTATCTGCAATAACAAGGAGTTCAGACTTGTTTAATTCATTTTGTGAGACATATCGCGAAAAAAATGCATATCTGATATCTTTCAACTGA
The DNA here is from genome assembly GCA_010014905.2 of Druon quercuslanigerum. Lineage (NCBI taxonomy): Eukaryota > Metazoa > Arthropoda > Insecta > Hymenoptera > Cynipidae > Druon > Druon quercuslanigerum. Next base: position 8,577 of record JAAAKG020153586.1, read on the forward strand.
AATGACGTTCATATCAGCTGCGTTCTTGCACGCGATTTTCGATCCGTTTTGGACTCACGCAAACTTTATAAAGTACGTCTTTACGGAAATGTAAAAAAGTCCTTGTATTATGCCTTACGCGATTATAATTGCGATTAATTATATCAGAGTTTTTAAATTGCGCTGCTAAATTGCCTTCAGGGGTCGGACTCACGTTACTTGACACATTTTTAAAATTTTTTATGGCTGATAAAAATTCCTTGGAATTTTTTAAAATACAATAAAATATGATGAATAGTTTTAAAAAAAGGTTCAACCAAATTTTTCTAACTAAATAGTTGAATCCTCAAGCAGTAAAGATTTATTTTTAACCAAATACTTGAATTTTCATCTAAGAAAAAGCAAATTTCTAGTAAAACAATTTTTAATTTAAAAAGACAAATTTTCAAATAATTATTGAATTTTCATCCAAAAAAGATTTTAGTTGACTTTTCAACATCAACATAATATGAGTTTTAAACAATAATTATATTTTTAACGATGATACTTGAACTTTCAACCCAAAAAGACCAATTTTCAACAAATCCAAGAAAAAGGAAATTTCTACTAAATAAGATGTCTTTTAAATCAGCAAGAGGAATTAATTTGATTTTTTACCTAAAAATACGAATTTTCAACAAAAGAGATTGATAAAATTTTCTACAAAAAAAATCACTAATTTTCAAGAAAATTCGTAAATTTTTAAACAAAAAGGCAGACTTTTAAATAAAATTATTCATTTTTCAGCAAAAAGCAAAAAAAATTTAAATTTAAAATATAATCGTAAGGAGGAAGCAACTGAAAAAAGGAATAGAAATAGAATTTTATATATTATATATTTAAATTTTCAAGCAAGAAAAATTTAAGTTGACCTTTTAACATCAAAATATGAATTATAATAAAAAATTAAATCTTCTAAGAAAATATTTGAATTTTTATTCCAAAAGGACAAATTTTCAGATAAGAGTTGAATTTTCAACCAAATAAATTAATTTTGATCTAAATACCGCAGACAAAAAACGAATTTTCAACAAAAAAGTTTACTAAAATTTTGTGCAAAAAATCACTAATTTTCGAGAAAATTCTTAAATTTTGAAACAAAAAGGCTGACTTGTAAATAAAATTATTTCATTTTTAGCTAAAAAAATATTAATTTTAAATATAATCCTATTAATGAAGCAACTGAACAAAGGAATAGAAATAAAACGTTGAAAATAAACGTAATAAAACAATTTCAAATAAAATTAAACAAATTAATATTTATTCTGCTTGGCAGTTATTTAAAGTTACAGAAATTGAAGATTTTTTTTCTAAATAACTGAATTTTCTCTGACCAATAAAATTCCCTATTTTTTTAAACGGGATTGGCTTAACTAGGTTTGTTTTTCACTCTCCCAATTTCTTTATTTGTTTTATTTGCGAATTTATAAAAATTACCTACACGAATAAAAAACCGCCCTAGTCCTTAAAAAATCGAAAAAAAAATCTCTCCCCCCCCCCCCAATTTGACCTTTTACGAAATTGAAATTAGGTCCTTGATAAAAATTCCAGTGTATAGAGCCAAAGATTTGCGTCAGCAGTGACACAGATACGTGATTGGACTATTATTTCGCCCCTAGGGTGAATAGAAAGGACGGAATTGCCGTACACGATTCAGAAAATTTTTGTTATGACATTTGAATGCGGTTATCGATTTGGCGAATCGGTTTCGAGACTTGATTTCTGCAAGAGCGTATCTATCAATTGATTCTGACATTTAAAAATACGAGTAGAATCGAATCGATTGAGGCGAGACGGTGCCGCCCGACCCAGACGAGAAAACTGCAGTGAAAGCCTGAATCGCATTCTGGGCCAGACAGTGTGTAGGCCTCTCATTCTATTTTTTTTTTTTCTTAACTCTTTTACCGCAACCAACTAGGTCTAATCTAATGTGCAATTAGCGTAGTGCTCGTTTCGCATTATTTTGCAAAGACCTTAATCGACTTTTAATACCAGAGTCTGACTCAACAAAATTTCCTACATTTCAATTTTTCATTTCAAGTCTTCAAACTTGAAAGGTGGCATTTTTACAGTTTTTTATATGAATGTTTTAGAAGCTTGATAAATTAATCCTTATTTTTATTTAAACTTTTTTTCGTTTGTTTTTCATTTATCAATTTTTTTTATTTATGGTAGGCTTTAAAGTCTTGAAACGTATTCCTTTATTTCCTCTTTTTCTCGTTTTTACAATTAAATGTAAACTGAATTAATCGAACCCAATAAGAAAATTGAACTGGGTTTACTATTGTATATTTTTTTTAAATTCAATTATTTTGCTGGAAATTTAACTATTTTTTTTTTTAAATTTGTATTTTTACTAGTGGAAAATTGATGTATTTTGTTGAAACTTTATCTTTTTTGGTTGAAAGTTAACTTTTTTTGTTGAAAATTCATATTTTTCCGTTCAAAATTCAACGGCTTCAAAAAAATTGTTTTTGATAGGACATAAAAATATTTTTTGGCTTAAATATCAGCTACTTAATTTTGGGTTTACAATTAACCTTTTGTGTGTTTCAAATTTTTATTTTTTGGTTAAAAATTAAATTATTTTGTATTAATCCAACTATTTTAATTTTAAATAAAAATATTTAGTTAAAAATTAACTTTTTGTTGAGCATTCATATTTTTGGGTTAAAAATTTAACTGCGTTAAAAAATTAATCTTTTTTGTTTAAAGATCATTCTGTTTGGTTGAAAAGACTAATATTACATTTTTTTGTTGACAATTCATCTTTTGCAATTGAAAATTTTATTAGTTGGCTGAAAATTCTATTATTTTATTGAAAATTTAATTATTTTGCTGGAATTTTAACTATTCGATTAAAAGTTCGTATTTTTACTATTGTAAAATTCATGTATTTTGTTAAAATTTTATATTTTTTGGTTGAAAATTAACTTTTTTGTTGAAAAATCATATTTTCTCGTTCAAAATTCAATGGCTTCGAAAAAATCGTTTTTTTCGTCTAAATATACTGTTTTTGATAGGAAATTAAAATATTTTCTTGCTCAGTTATCAAATACTTAATTTTGGGTTTACAGTTCACCTTTACTGTTTTTATAAATTTTCTTATTTGTATAAAAAGATTAATATATATTTTTTTTGGCAATTCATCTTTTGCAGTTTAAAATTTTATTTTTTAGCTGAAAATTCTATTATTTTGTTGAAAATTCAACTATTTTGTTAGAAAATTCGACTGCTGGGAAAAATGTATCTTTTTCTTTTGAAAGTTAAACAATTTTATTCAACATTAGTATTTTTTGTTAAAGATTCATCATTTTGGATATATTCATTCCATTAGTTGATTTACCTTAAAAATTTTGACTGTGGATTTAATTTTATCTTATCTTTAATTTATCTTTTATTTATCTTTTTTTTTTTGATAAAAAGCAATTTCTTTATTTAAAAATTTATCTAATTTACCTGTAAATTACTTTTTTTCCTTGGAATTTTTTTAAACCTAAAAGTGTAACTGTGCAAGTTTTAGTTGTTACTTGAATTTTTTAAATCTAAACTTCAATTATTTTATTAAAAAATAAGTTTTTTTTGTTATTGAAAAGTAATTTTTTTAACGGAAAAATTAACTATTTAATTATTGTTTAAGATTTATATTTCTTATTCGAAAATTCAGGCATTTTGTTGAAAGTATCCTGTTTTAGTTAAAAATTAAATAAATAAAATAAAATAAATTAAATTAAATAAATGAAATGCGACATTTTTTGGTTGAAAACTAAACTTCCTGGTTTGAAATTCGCCTTTTTGGTCAAAATTTTATCTTTTCGCGATAAGAATTTTATTATTTGTTTGGCAATTTTTCTTTTTAGATAAAATTTCGTATTATCGGGTTTTAAATTCGATTCGCTCATTTTTGAAAATTTGCATTTTTTGGTTATAATTTATTTTTTAACTTTAAAACGCAACTGTTCGATTTTTGGTTCATATTTTATCTTTCCATTTTTAGTTGAAAATTGTTTATTTTGATATCAAAATTTAAATTTTTTGGATTGAAAATTAAATTTCTTGGGTAAAAATTGATATTGTTGTGTGTGGAGAATTTATCTTTTTCATTAAAAATTGTATTATTTGTTTGAAAATATATATTTTTGTTGTTGTAAAAATTCATAATATGGGGTTTAAAGTTCGATTTTTTTAGGTAGAAGCTTCATCTTCCTGGCTAAAAAGTTGAAAATTTTTTATGCAAATTTTTTTCTTCATTGTCTGAAAACCCATTCTTTGTTGAAAAATCATCTCTTTTTCAGGAATGTTATCTTTTTTGGTAGCAAATTAAACTTCTTGTTTGAAAATTCATATATTTCTTATATATCTCTTTCCTTATCATAATGAGGGTCGGGGAGGATTTTATCAAAGCCCCCCTCCTCGAAAATCGTCTTACATAAATTATGGATGACCCCTAATGATGATATAACTAAATATTTAATTATACACAGCCTTATGAATCGAAGTAGAAATTTTTAAAAAAACTTTCCTCTTAAAATAGAATAAAATCTTCCAATCATAAATTTCACCTTCATAAATTTAATTTACAAGTTAATTATCTTCATTCCTGCACTCAGCTAAACCATTTTCTTAAACCAAAAAAAAACTTTTTTTTTCGATATGAATACAAAATTGTTTCAATCAAATTTTGGTTGATTCAGCAAAATACTTGATTGACACGAACCATAGTTTCTTTCTTCAATCAACCACCAAAAAATTTAGTTGGACCAACCAAGTATTTTCTTACCGAGATAATAGCCATATTTTTTAATCAACGAAAATGATGTTGATTCAAGAAACTCTGTTCCAGATCGGTAATTAATCGTGAAGCATAATCTGAAGCCCTTTTTGAATTTAAAGTGACTCAAAGTAATCTGGCATGGAGATAATGAAAAAGTGTAGTGGGGGGGGGGGGCAATTTGAAAGGACATCTTGTAATTAACTGTCTAGACTCTTGGTGCTATTATCTGGGTCTCGTTAACGTTATCTGTTATCTCCGGCAAACGGGAAGCGTCTGCTGGAAGTTACGCAAGTGTATATCGCCTTCATGTACGCTAATGTGTACAAACCCTCCGCATTTGTGACACTAGACTGTCATACTTTCACACACACGAGGCACAAGTGCACACATGTATGAAAAAACAAATACAGACGAAAATGTCTCGTAACGATATACGTAGACGAGCAGTATGTTATGTTCAGCGAGCACGCGCTAAAAAAAATTTTATCGCTCGTACAACATATCCTTGTACGAAATCAACTCTAATTTTCAATTCATTATATTTTATCGTCTGGAATATACAATGAATTACTCGCCTATCGGAGGAATTTATTAGTGATTTGACTTTTCAACTCTTACATGCTCTTCCGTACTTTGGACTTTACGTGTGGCTATTTTTAATTGAGAGAGTTTATTAAAATGTGGAATTAGTTGAGAGTTCTTGGCAACACAATTTTAGTATTTTTATCTCTTTTCTATCAAATTCTATCCTTTTTTATCCAATTCAATCTGTTTCTATCGCGCTCAGTCTATACATTTTGACCATATTTTTCAATCCCTTTTCTGGCTATCCTATCATCTATCCATATTTTTCTATTTCTGTCAATCTGAATTCTTGCTAATCCTTTTTAATCTTTTTTGTCTTATGCTTTGTTCATCTAAATTCAGGTCTATCTTTTTCAATTCCCTCTGTTCCATTTCATCCTACCCTTTATACATACCGAGAATTTTATAAATTAGAAAAAAACATGATTTCAACCATTTTTTAAATACAATTTTATTATTTTTCTCTACGACATATGTATTGCTCTGATTTACGATAGGAAAAGATAGAGAAAATTTATCCTACTTTTTATCTCTTTTATATCTCATTCTATCCTTTATTTATCCATTTCAATCTGTTTCTATCTCTTGTCAGTCTATACATTTTTCACCATCTTTTTCAATCCCTTTTCCAGTTATCCTATCCTCTATCTATCCATGTCAATATTTTGCTATTTCTGTCAATCTGAATTGCTGCTAATCCTTTTTAATCTTTTTTTTCTCATCGTATACAGCTATCAAATGTTTATTTTTTCGCATTCTTTGTCATTCAGGTCCCCTCTGTTCCATTTCATCCTATCCTTTATATATACCGGGAATTTTAGAAATTAAAAAAAAAATAAGACCAACTTTGATTTCAACCGCTTTTTAAATAATTAGTTAAATTTTGATTTTTTTTCAATATTAGATTTTTAAGCTTACCTTTAAATTAAAATAATTTTAAAATGTTATTTTAAAGACCTTAAGAAATAAAAGTTAAGAGCGTTCAAAATCAAAGATTTTTGGTAACAAACATTCTTAGTTGATCAAATGTGAATATAAATCAATTAATGATTTTTAAATTTGAATTCATTTTTTTTATTTAAAAAATAAATAATAATTGATTGTACAAAACGATTCGGCATCAGTTAGAGTTAAAAAATATTTCAATTTTGAACCATGCAATTTGAAATTTTTCAATTAAAAAAAAGAACTATTACTTAATATTTATAAATATCTGACTGTTCATTTAAAGTCAGTAATTGTAAATTAAATATTCAAAACTAAAAAACAAAAAACTAAACTTTAAACGTTACTGTATTATTCTTCTTTTTAACAAAATTTAATTTGTAAATCAAATAGTTGAATATTAATAGTATAGATAATACTCGAACGTCTATTATTCTTATAAAAAATTTGAGTAAGTTGAAGAGATATTTAAAAGATATTGAAAATGATTTTTTATTTAGAAAAATTATTGGAAATTCGAATAATTTCAAAAGTTATTTAGAAGTTGTGAAAATTTTTTAATAATATTGTTAAATTTGACAAAATTTGAAACAACATGTAGATGTTTTAAGATCTTGAAATAAAATTCCGACAAATTGAAAGATTTTTAAACTATTTAAAGTAAACATAATTTAAATTTTAATTTAAACAGGTAATTTTCAATCTTTTACAAATTTACAGTTGGAGCTGGAAACCGGGAATTTTCAAATTTTAACAAATTCCGAGCTGGAACTGCAAACTTTCGAAAAGGAAAAAAATTCGGAATTAGAACTGGAAATTTTTCCAAAGAATTCTAATTTTTAGTTAAAGCAGGGAATTTTCAAATTTTAACCAATTTTGAGATAAAACTGTTATTTATCGAAAAAATTATAATTTTTCTTGGAACAGGAAATGTTAAAATTTAAATAAATTCCGAGCTGGAACAGGGAATTTTTAAATAAAATAAATTCTAATTCTAAATTCAAACTGGTTATTTTCGAAAAAAAATTAAAATGATGAATCGGAACAGGGAGTTTTAAAAAAATGATAATTTTTCGCTGAAACGGAAAATTTTCGAAAAATATGAAAATTCCGGATTTGAACAAGGAATTTTCAATTTTCAACCAATTCTGAGTTGGAACTGAAAATGATCCAAGAGAATAAGAACTCGCAATGGAAAATTGAATTTTTCAAAAAAATATTGTTCTGTTGAAAAGAGGTATTTTCGAAAAAGTTTAAATTATTAATTGGAACAGAGAATTTTACAAAATAAATTATAATTTTTACAATTAGTTGAAATGGAGAATTTTCTAAAAGAATTAAAATTCTGGATTTGAACAGGGAATTTTTCGAAAAGAATTAAAATGTCGGATTTAAACAGCGATTTTTGAATTCTTAACAAATTCTTAGCTTTTAAATTCTTAGGTTTTAAAATTTGTCTCTTTCTGTATAAATGTATTATTTTTTCCGATAAAAAAATCTATAGATTATTACTGAAATAGATTTTAGTTAAAAATAAACCTTTTTTGCGAAACTTCACATTTTCGGAATAATATTTAACTGATTTGTAAAAAATTTGTATTTTTGGCTCGAAAATTTGTATATTTTGTTAGAAAATTTAACTATTTGGTTAAAAATTTAAGTATATTATTGAAAATTCTTATTTTTTGGTTGAAAATTCTTTTTTTTTGGGTAAAGGTGGAACTGTTTAGTTGAAAATTAATCATTTGTAGTTTAGGATTCAAGTACTTCATTGAAAATTAAAATACTTTCTTAATAGTTAAATTTTTTGGGTGGAAAATTTATAAATCTAGTTTAAAACTCGTTTTTTAAAATTTAAAATTAATTTTTTAAACGGAAAATTGATCTATTTTGTTGAAATTTGAGCATTTGGTTGTAAATGAACTTATATGTTAAAAATTCATACTCTCGGGTTGAAAATTCAACTGTTTGGTCTTTTTGAATAAAAAACATTTTTCAGCTTATCGCTATTTAAAAAAAAATTATTCAAAAACAGTTGAATTGAAACTAAAAAGACGAACTTTAAACAAAAATCTGTTTTTTATTATTAAAAAAGATACAGTTTATACCAAAAGATACGAAAATTATTGATTTAAAAAAAAATTTGAATCAAATAATAAAATTTCTGTCAAAATAAATTATTATTGAACCAAAAATATAATTAGTAAACTCTTCAACCGAAAAAAATTTAATTTCAACCAAAAATAGTTGGATTGTCTTCTTGGGTTCTAATTATTCCGTTCACATTTAAGTTAAAAAATGAAAAATATTATAAAACTGTAAATTTAATTGAAAAAATTAAGTTAATTTTCCACTGTGCACTTTTTGAGTTCCAATTTTAAAAACAGTTATAAATAGCATTTTATGTCCTGTAAACATGTTTGCCGTTAGTTTTTCATCAGGAACTAAACGAGCTGTAACAAGGCACATTATCGCAATGACTCTAGTAACGTAGGTCCGGCTTCAATATTGTCGAATTAATAAAATCTCATTTAAGCTAAACGAATCTTAATCGCTTTCAGTACACACAAACTGATCATAAATGATATCCCATATTTCAATTAGTCATGGTTGTTTTGAAAAATAACAATATTTCAATAAATCTATCATCTTTTTAGACCTCGGACTCAGCTTCAAAATAAAAAATAATGTAAATAGTTTCATAAATTTTAACGAACAGTGTCAGAGGTGTGTCATAAAATTTTATAAGTATTAAAAATGATCTTTGATGCTAATTAATTTTTTATTGATTTTTTCTCTTTCTTTTGGCACTTCTTTCTTTTGTTAAAAATTTATCTGTTTCAGTTAAAAATTAATTTTTTTGTTGCAAATTCACATTTTTGGAAGAAAATTAAAAAGTTTTGTAAAAAAATCTGTATTTTCGGGTCGAAAATTCAATACTTTTGTAGGAAATTAAACAATTTGGTTAAAAATTATTTCTATTTTTAAAAATTCCTTTTTTTTGTGGAAAGTAATTTTTTCAGTACAAATGCAACTTTTCAGTTGAAAATTAATCTACCTTAGTTGAGGCTTGAAGTACTTCATTTTTTTGGTGGAATATTTATAATTTTAGTTTAACACTCGTTTTTTTCTGTTTCAAAATTAATTTTTTTAATATAAAATTGAACTATTTTGTTGAAAATTCATATTTTTGGAAGAAAATTGAACTTTTTTGTAAAAAAATGTATTTTTGGGTCAAAAATGCAATACTTTTGCAGGAAATTTAACTATTTGGTTATAAATTTACGCATTTTATTAAAAATTCTTTTTTTTCCTGGAAAATTAATTTTTTAAGTAAAAATGCAAGTTTTCAGTTGAAAATTAATCTAATTAATTTTTTTAATAGAAAATTGAACTATTTTATTAAAAATTCATATTCTCGGGTTGAAAATTCAACTTTTTTTGAAGAAAATTCGCCCTTTATAATTAAAATTTAACAAATTAGTAAAAAGCTCAACTATTGATCCAAATTAAAATGCTTTGCATAACGTTATTTTCTTTTATTGAAAATAATTCCTCTTGGTCAAATTTAACTAGTTCATTTTTTTGCTTAAAAATTAAATATAAATAAATATTGTTAGAAATGGAAAAAACTAATAAAGTTTAATTTGAACTCTTATCAAATTTATTTTTTAAACTATTAATTTGAAAATTTTTTCTTCTGTTGAAGCTTCGTATTTTTGGTAAATAATTGATCTTTTATTTTAAAAATTCGTCTCTTTCTATAAAAATTTGGTCATTTATCATTATACATACAACTGTCTGGATTTAAATTAATCTGTTCGATTTTGAAAATTAATTTTTTTATTGAAAAAGGAAAATTTTTGGGTTGAACATTGAACAGTTTTGTAGAAAATTCTTTTTTTTGTAGCAAATCAATTTTATTTGTAACAAATAGAATTTTTTTTTTTAAGCTATTCAAGGTTTTTTTTTGTGAAGAATAATTTTCTCAACATATTTGATTAAAAGTTGATCGTTTTTAGTATATAAATTTAAATATTTTTATAAAAAGATTATAAACTAAAAATGAATAAAATATCATTTAGACTATCAACACGTCAATTGTTCAAACTATTTACTTGAAAATGTATGTAATTTTTTTAAAATTCGTCTTTAAAACTATTTGGTTAAAAATGAATGTATTTTATTTCAAATTTGTCATTCCTGGTAGATAATTAATCTATTTTGGTTAAAAATTCATATATTTAGTAGAAAATTCGTTTTTTTTTGGGTAGATAATTAATTTTTTTGGTTAAAAATTCATTTTTTGTATAAAAATGTAACGATTTGGTTTAAATATCATTTTTTTAAATAATAATTTAACGAATTGGTTAAATAGTTATGTATTTGGTTGGAAATTCGACTTTTTGGTTTGAAAATTCGGCTGTTTTGGTATAAATTTCTTTTTTTGTTGAAAACGCATTTTGCTGGTTAACAATTATTTTGTTGTTGAGGATTGAACAATTTTCTTAAAAATTTGTTTTTTTTTGGGTAGAAAAACTGTTTTTGATCTTTTTGTTGAATTACTTCGTTAAAAAAAAGATTTCATTTCATTTTTTATCGAATATAATTTATTATATCTATTTATATGTATTTATTTATTTATTATTGTTTATTATTTATATTATTTATTTATTATTTATTTATATTTATAATATCTATCATATCATTTATTATATTTATTGTATATTTGAATATATTTATTGAATTTCATTTTTTATTGAAAACGCATTTATCTGTTTAACAATTATTTTGTTGTTGAGGATTCAACTATTTTCTTGAAAATTTGTTTTTTTTTGTGTAGAAAAACTGTTTTTGATCTTATTGTTGGATTACTTCGTTAAAAAAAAAGATTTATTTTTGCTGAAGATTCATAATTCTGGTTGAAAATTGAAATATTAAATAGTTCAATTTTGAAACAAATTTTAAACTATTCAATTTTTAAAGTTAATTTTTGTAAATGGTTGAATTTTGAAAAAATTTAGAAAAATTTTTAAAATCAATTATTTTTAAATTATTATTAATGGAACTAAAGTTCAATTTTAAAAATAATTTATTTTTTTATATTTACAATTGATCATCTTAAAAAGTTTTTTATCAACTTTTTTATTTTAAACTTTTTTTAATTTTTAAATGTTTAAGATTTTTTTCAAGTTTGCAAAATAAACTAAAAAAAACTACAACTGTTTTTGATCTTTTTGTTCAATTATTTCGTTAAAAAAAAGATTTATTTTCTCTGATCTCTTGGGTTGAAAATTAAACTATTAAATAGTTCAATATTCAACCGAAGTTTAAACTATTCAGTTTTTAAAGTTACTTCTTGTAAATTGATGAATTTTGAAAAAATTTAGAAACATTTTTAAAATAAATTATTTTTTCGTATTAATTCATCCACTTTTTTATTTTAAACGTTTTTAGTTTTTTAATTTTTCAAGACTTTTTCCAAGTTTGCAAAATAAACTGAAAAAAAAAATTTTAAGTTACTTTTAGTAAATTGTTGAATTTTGAAAAAATTTAGAAACATTTTTAAACTAAATTATTTTTAAATTATTAATAATGGAACTACAGTTCCATTTAAAAAATAAATAATTTATTTATACTTTAAATTGATCAACTTAAAAATGTTTTCATCCGCTTTTTTTGTTTTAAACGTTTTTAATTTTTAATTGTTAAAGACTTTTTCCAAGTTTGCAAAATAAACTAAAAAAAAAGACAGTTGTTTTGCATTATATCATGTGGTACGATATTTGTGATATTTCAAGTAATTAAATTAATTTTCATCATAAAAATTTGTAAATTTTTTTCTTGAAATCAAATTTGTTTGTATTCGATAATGCTAATGTTTGTTAGCATGAAAGAAAGAGACTTTTTTTGGTATAAATTGAAGAAAAAAAACTGCGAAAGCGATGTCCAGTGTGCAAAGTCCATTGCGCGATTTCCGATGTCTGGTGCATTAACAATATAGCACACATGCTCTATACAAGTGCAATAAAATTAACTATACGAGTAGTAAGCCATTAAGTTCATGCATGCTCTACGTGCGGCGACTGGCGTTGCAATAATTGCGCAAGAGACTTTATTCGAATGTGCAATGTTCATTTGTTTATTTTTTTCATTTTTTCACTCCTCAGGTGACGCTACCAAAACGTCTTTTTTCTATTCTTCAATTTTCCCCTTTTTAAAATAATTATTTTCAAAAAAATTTACCTTTTTCCATTTTATCGTTTTTTGCCTAAATGCCAATTAAGTTAATAGAACTCAATACAAAAATCCATCCAATTTTGGTTTAAACTTAATTATTTTTGTTTGAAAAGTCTACTGTTACATTTTTTGTTGAGAATTGTCCGTTGAAAATGAAACTCTTGTGTTGAAAAATCATCTAGAAAAAAAACAACAATTTAAAAAAAAACGAAATTTCAACAAAATAGGTCACTTTGAAACAATTTTTAATAAAGTAAATTAACTTTCAAATAAGTTCTTAGAATATTTAACTAAAAAGTTGTTAATTTTAGTTTTAAAAAACAGTCGAATTCAACAAAAAGGAGAATTTTCAATAAAATAGATGAATTTTTAAACAAATAGTTATATTTTCAACGCTTAAATATCAGGTTAATTAATAGTAACTAATAAGAAAATATATGAATATAAATATAAGTTAATATTGTTAGACATTGAACAAATTAATAAAGTTTAATTTGAACTATCATCACATTTATTTTTTAAACTATTTAGTTGAAATTTTTTTCTTTTTTTGAAGCTTCGCATTGTTGGTAAAAAATGATCTTTTATTTTAAAAATTCGTCTTTTTCTATCAAAATTTGGTCTGTTATCGTTACACATACAACTGTCTGGATTCAAATTATTCTGTTCTATTTTGAAAATTAACTTTTTTATTGAAAATGTACATTTTTGTGAAACAAAAAAAAATGAAATTTTAACAAAATAGGTAATTTTGAAACAAATTGAAAACAATTTTTAACAAAGCAATTTAAGTTTAAAATAAGTTGTTAGAATATTTAACTAAAAAGTTTTTAATTTTAGTTTTAAAAACCCAGTCGAATTCAACAAAAAGGAGAATTTTTAATAAAATAGAGGAATTTTTAATAAAATAGTTATATTTTCAACGCTTAAATGTCAGGTTAATTAATAAAAACTAATAAGAACATGTATCTAATTTTGATTTAGTTGAAAAGTTTAATATTATATTTTTTAAAGTTAGATAATGTTGGCAAAAACTCATCCTTTTTGGTTAAAAAGTCTTTTTACAAAATCCTCTTTTTGGATTGAAAATTAAACTATTTAAGTATAAAATGCGACTATTTAAACAAAAAATCAACTTTTTTTATTAAAAATTTCGCATCTTTGTTTGGAATTCTAACTGCTTTGTGGAAAATTTGGCCTTTTGGTTTGAAAATTCTACATTTTAGTTAAAATTGGTTTGTCTCTTTACTGAAAACCTTTTTTCGTCGAAAATTTAACACTTGTGTTTATAATTCGCCTTAAAAAACATCATTTTCAACAAACAAAAAATTCAACAAAATTGGTCACATTTTAACCAAAAATATACATCTTCCGCAAAAAATTTAATTTATGAGAAAATAATTTAACATTATTTATTATTATATTAATATTAATATTATTAATTAATATTATTATTATATTATTATATTATATTATATATTTATTATTATTTAACATTATTGATAAAAAAACAATTGAATTTAACGAAAAGGTGGATTTTTAACAAAATAGATTAATTTTTAACCAAATAGTTAAAATGACAACTAAAGAAGGCAAATTTAAACAAGAAGATTAATTTTCTACTAGAAAATATGAGTTTTTAATCGAAATGAATAGTTAAGTTTTCATTTAAGAGAATTAATTTTCAATGAAAAAATAATTTTCTAAACAGAAAAAGTTTATTTTGCACTAATTATATGAATTTTGAAAACCGAATTTACAATTTAGTTTGAAAATTTATGTATTTTGTTGAAAAACAGTCGAATTTTTTAAAATTCTACTATTTAAAAATGCATGTCTTTTTTGTGTTTTGTTGAAACGTCAACTATTTTGTTGATTGTTGAACTCATGTTTAAAAATGAGTTTTTTTTTGAGATTAATAATTTAAGGTAAAAACTTACCTATTTTGTTTAAAAATTTGTTTTTTTTTAGACCATTAATGTTTATAAATTAAAAGGCAACTGTTGCATTGTTGGTTTGAGAATTAACATTTTAAATTATATATTGAAATTTTCTGTTTTAAACTTTTTTTTTTAAGGATTCATATTTTTGTTTTTTGACACGTCTTTTTTTATTAATTTTAATTTTTTAATTCCTCTGCTTTGATGAAAAAAATCTTTTAGCTTGAAGATTTAACAATTTCGTGGAAAATTAACTTTTTTTTTGAAAATCATATTTTTACCCCTAAAATATGATTTTCAAAAAAAGTTAATTTTTGTTAAATTTAATTTTTTCATCTGAAACTAGAAATATTCTATTTTAGTTTCAAAATTAATTCTTTATAGGTTAAAAATGCAATTTTTTGGTCATTTTGAAACCAAAGAGAACAATCTCTCGCGAAAAATATGAATTTTTAACAAAGCAATTTAATTTTCAAATAACAATTTAACATATTAAATATATATTTTATTTTGTTAAAATTACATTTTTTATCTGAAAATTGAAATATTCCATTTTATTTTGAAAATTAATTCTTTATAGATTAAAAATGCAATTTTTTGGTAGATAATTTACATATTAAATTTTTATATTTTTTCTAGTTAAAAGTTTACCTGCTTCGTTAAAATGTGAACTGCTTTTTTATTTATTATTAGAGTGAATAAGAATACTACTTAAACATCAAACAATCAATTATAATTGATTGTTTGATGTTTAATTTGTAAATTGTGTACAGGTCTGCAAATAATGGGGTCATGTCAGTTGTTTGAAAGTAGAGGGTCATTTCCAAAGTAAGTCTTTACGTAGAATCCGAATCCGGGGTCAGAATTAGCCCATAATTTCATGATTTTCTTATATTTGAGGTTATGCACGCAAAAATGGCGTTTTTGGCTACTTTTGAGGTCATACAGAAGATATAACATTTTTTGGGATTTTTTCTTTAGTTGTATCATATAGTACTGCTCTTTCTCTTTAATTTGAGAGTCGCAGAGTTCAATTACCATTTTTTTTTACCAAGATATGCCAATTTGGAATTACGAGATATGTCCCGTTATGTCTTGAGCATTTGCTTTAAATACTTTAAGGCAGACATTCGAACCCCGAACACCCCCAAGTACAATTTTCAAGATCAACGTTAAGTAGAAAATGTCTGCCTCAAATATATGTCTGTTCAAGACATAATGGGACATATCTCATAATTTCAAATTGGCGTAACTTATTCAGAAAAATGGTAATTGAACTCTGCGACTATTAAATTGAAGAGAAAGAGCAGTACTATATGATACAACCAAAGAAAAAATCCCCAAAAATGTTGTGTCTTCTGTATCTACTGGTTCTTTTTTCTTGAAAATTTGTACTTGGGTGTGTTCGGCGTTCGAATGTCTACCTCAAAGTATTTAAAGCAAATTCTCAAGGCATAATGGGGCATATCTCGTAATTTCAAATTGGCATAACTTATTCAGAAAAAATGGTAATTGAACTCTGCGACTCTCAAATTAAAGGAAATGAGCAGTACTATATGATACAACTAAAGAAAAAATCCCCAAAAATGTTGTGTCTTCTGTATAACCTCAAAAGTAGCCAAAAAAGTAATTTTTGGGTACATAATCTGAAATATCTTGAAGTCCTGACGTGATGGGGCAATTCTGACCCTGGATTCGGATTCTAAGTAAAAAATTACTTCGGAAATGACCCTCCACTTTCCAACAACAAAACCATGTTGGCCGTGATATTGTTTTTTTACACAAAAATACTGATTTAAATCGTAATTAAAAGAGCGGATATTGTATACTGTATAGGATCAATGAATCTAAATTTTAGCCCATTTTTGGAAGATTCTAATTTCAAAGATATTTGCAAATTCCTGATTAAAACTAGATCGACGGTTCTATTTTGAATTTGAATTTGAATTTGAATTTGAATTTGAATTTGAATAGTGGACAGACGAGACAGTTCGATAATTGAATGGGAGTGTCAAGGGACGCTCGATTGACCAGAATCATCGAATCATGAATGACGTGTGACATGTGACATGATGTCAGAGGTGTGGATCATTTGTAGACTCAAGTTCAGTCTATATTGTGCTAATTGATGCTTTAATTAGATTGGCCCCATTATCAGAACCTAGTCATAATAGCGATATCTCTAGAGACAGAGGGTGCGTGCTTTTAACCATGCTTGCTAAAATAATTGCTAAATTAATGACCCTTAAATGCTTTGAGGGATCAAATCTCTATCTACTCTAGTTCAACCTGTTAGATCTAATTCACTTCGACACTCTTCTGGTCAATGCTCTTTCACAGGAAATATAATCTTGCAGCATTTGAAATTTACAGAAACTAATTATCAACTTCAAAACTAGGGCTTTCATTAATTTGTATAGTTCCTGAAAATAAAAAACAAGAATTCTAAAATCATAAAATCATCAAGAAACATAAAATGTTCCTGTCGCAATTTGAAAAAAGATAACAATTAATTCATAAAAAGGACAAGAGACGATTTCCTTTTTGGACAAAAGTTAAAAAGAGGAAAGAAAAATTAGGCTTTGATTCCTGTTAAACAAAATTATCCAAAAATTGTGTCTACAGTTATGTTCAAATTAATTATTTTAAAAAAACTCAGAATCACGCGAAAGTGACGCAGCCTTTAGGTAAAACTAGATTTTACGTTTATACTGATTTTTGTGTGTGTTTGTAACAATTTAATACGGGTATTATTACATTTTTAACCAAAAATAGAATATTTAAAATTTTAATTTAAAAATATATATTTAAATGATAAAAAAAGAATTTTCTACGAAATAGGTTTTTTTCATATTAAAATAAAATATTAATTTTTTACCGAACATTTTATTAAAACAAAATTCAAGAATTCTTAACCAAAAAGTTGACTTTTCAACTAAGAAAGATAAATTTTTAATCAAAAACAATAATTTACTTCAAAAAAGACGAATTTTTAACGAAAATCAAGACTTCTGAACAAAAAAGTTGAATTCTGTACTAACAAAGAAGAAATTTTTAAACTAAAATATTATTTTTCTATTTTAAATTTTGCTTTAAACCAAATTCAAAAATTTTTAACCGAAAAGTTGAATTTTCAACTAAGAAAGATGAATTTGATTTCTATAAAACAAAATTATTGAAAAATTATGTATACAGTTATTTTCAAGTTAATTATTTAAAAAAAAATCAGAATCACCCGAAAGTGACCGTAGGCTTTAGTTAAAGCCAGATTTTACGTGTATACTGATTTTTGTGAGTATTTGTAACAAGTTAATAC
Organism: Druon quercuslanigerum; assembly: GCA_010014905.2. NCBI lineage: Eukaryota > Metazoa > Arthropoda > Insecta > Hymenoptera > Cynipidae > Druon > Druon quercuslanigerum. The sequence goes on from JAAAKG020153586.1 coordinate 26,395, forward strand.
GGGTGTTATTACATTTTTAAACTAAGAAAGTTAAATTTTTAACCAAAAATGGAATAGTTAAAATTTTAGTTAAAAACAATAATTTTAAATGATAAAAAAAGAATTTTCTACGAAATCGGTTTATTTCACACTAAATTATTGACCTTTCAAAATAGTTTAAATTTAACAAAAAGTTTAATTTTTACTTGAAACAGAACCATTTACCACCAAAAATGGAAAAGGTTAATTTTCTATTAACAAAGTAATTTTTCAACTAAAAAAAGAGGAATTTTCAATAAAACAGTTCAATTATTTATTAGTACAACTAGCAAAAAAACGAATTTTTAATAAAATTCAAGAATTTTCAACCAAAAATTTGAGTTATCAACTGAAAAAATTAATTTTTAATCAAAAAGATTAATTTCCTACAAGAGCAACGAATGTTTCACAAAAATCAAGAATTCTGAACAAAAAAGTTTAATTTTAAACTAAAAAAGAAGGATTTTCAACACAAATTAAGAATTCTCAACCAAAAAGTTGAGTTTTTAGGCAAGCAAGAATTTTTTTTAATTTTGAAGAAAGAAGTTCAACTTTAAAACCTAGTTGTTAAATTTTTGATCGAAAAATGAATATTTAAACAAAAATTTTCTACTGATTGATACTGACTGATACTGAATTTTCTACTGATGAAAACAACAGTTTTTTTTAAAAAAAATCCAGAATTCTCAACAAAAATTTCAATTTTTAACTCAAAAAAATGAATTTTTAAACAAAAAAAAAACGATTTACTACAAAAAAGACGATTTTTAAACAAAATTTAAGAATTCTTAAGTAGAAAGTTTGAAATTAAAAACGCAAGTTTTAATAAAATTCACGAACTCTGAACAAAAGACTTAATTTTTATCTAAAAAAGAAGAATTTTTAAAGAAAAAGGTTAATTTACTGACAGAAAAGACGAATTTTGAAAAAAAATTTCAGCATTCTCAATCAAAAAGTTGAATTTTTAGGAAAGAATGAAAATTTTTATAAATTTATTTTTTACATTTCATCATTTTAGTTATTACATTTTTGATCAAAAAGATGGATTTTCGAACAAAAATATTTTTTTAAGTTTTTTTAGTTTTCTACCAAAAAAAACGACAATTTTTGAACAAAGTTCAAGAATTCTTATCCAAGAAGGGGAATTTTCAACTAAGAACGATAAATTTTTAAACAGCAACAATAATTTATGAAAAAAGGCAAATTTTTAACAAAAACTTAAGAATTCTGAACAAAAAATTTAATTTTCAACTAAAAAGAAGAATTTTTAAAGATAAAGATTAATTTGCCAACAAAAAGAAGAATTTGTGATAAAATTCAAGAATTCTGAACAAAAAAGTTGAATTCTCAACTAAAAAAGAAGACATTGTTAAACGAAAATATTAATTTTTTACCGAATAATTTTTTAAAAACATAATTCTAAAATTCTCAACCAAAACGTTAAATTTTCAACTGAGAAAGATGAATTTTTAATCAAAAAGATTAGTTTACTAAAGAAATACGAATTTTTAGCAAATATCATCAATTTTGACCCAAAAATTTGAATTTTCAACTAAAAAATATGAAGTTTTAACTAAAAAATATCAATTTTTAAATAAAAGGTTTAATTTGCTACAGAAGAGAGGATTTTTTTCACAAAATTCAAGAATTCTGAACAAAAAAGTTAAATTTTCAACTAAAAAAGAAGAATTTTTAAAGAAAAAGATTAATTTTCTGCCGAAAATATTTTTTTAACCAATTTCAAGATTTCTCAACCAAAAAGTTTCATTTTCAACTAAGAAAGATGAATTTTTAATCAAAAAGATTATTTAACTAAAAAAATAAGAATTTTTAGCAAACATCAACAATTTTTACCCGAAAATTTGAATTTTCATCTAAAAAATATAAAATTTTAAATAAAAAGATTAATTTACTACAAAAGAGATGAATTTTTCACAAAATTCAAAATTTTCAACAAAAAATTTAAGAAAAGTTAAGAAAAGAAGAATTTTTAAAGAAAAATATTAAGTTACTACAAAAAAGACGAATTTTAAACGAAATTCAAGAATTTTGAAAAAAGTTCAATTCTGAACTAAAAAAGAAGACATTTTTAAACTTAAATATTACTTTTCTACCGAAATTTTTTTTTAACCAATTTCAAGAGTTCTTTAGCTTAAAGTTGAATTTTCAACTAAGAAAGATGAATTTTTAATCAAAAAGATTAGTTTACTAAAGAATTACGAACTTTAAGCAAATATCAACAATTTTGACTCAAAAATTTGAATTTTCACTAAAAAATATGAATTTTCAACTAAGATGAATTTTTAATCAAAAAGATTAATTTACTACCAAAAAGACGAATTTTTAATAAAATTCAAGAATCCCAAATAAAAAATTTGAGTTCTCAACTAAAAAAGAAGAAATTTTTAAACTAAAATAGTAATTTTCTATTGAAAGTTTTTTTTTACCATATTCAAGAATTCTTAAGCAAAAAATTAAATTTTGAATTAAGAAAGATGATATTTTAATGAAAAAGAAGAAGAGTCTAATTTACTTGAGAAAAAGACCAATTTTAAATCAAACTCAGGAATTCTTAACCAAAAAGTTGAATTTTCAACTAAGAAAGATGAATTTTTAATCAAAATGATTAGTTTACTTAAGAAATACGAATTTTTAGCAAATAATATTAATTTTGACCCAAAAATTTGGATTTTCAACTAAAAAATATGAATTTTCAACTAAAAAAGATGAATTCATAAAGAAAAAGATTAAAATACTACCAAAAATACTGAATTTTAAATAAAATTCAAGAATCCTGAACAAAAAAGTTGAATTCTCAACTAAAAAAGAAGAAATTTTTGAACTAAAATATTAATATTCTGCCTAAAGTTTTCTTTAATTAAATTCGAGAATTCTTAACCAAAAAGTTTGATTTTTAACTAAGAAAGATGAATTTTTAATCAAAAAGCTAAATTTACTACAAAAAATAAGAGTTTTTCATAAAATTCAACAACTTTGACTAAAAAAAATTTGAATTTTCAACTAAAAAATATGAATTTTTAAACAAAAATTCTAATTTACTAGAGAAAAAGACCAATTTTAAATCAAATTCAAGAATTCTCAATCAAAAAGTTGAATCTTTAACTAAAAACATAAATTTTTAAACAAAAAGATAAATTTTATTTCAAAAACATTCATCATCTGTAAACGTACAAAGAACGTTACCATATGCTCCCCCCACCACCCGCCAGCCTTAAAGTTAGAACGCAGTTTATATACACTCCCTAAGTACCGGCTTGCATGTTCTCCAAGTTTGAAAATAAAGTATGAACAAAATTTTGCATAGAGTTTGCAATTGTAGATTGAAAATAAGAAAAACGTTGCACAATCGAGGTTTATGATTCTATTCAAATCGTGCATTGTGCACATTACGGCACCAGTAGACGTGCAATTGTTACCAACAATCCCTCGTCATTCCATGCACGATCTGGGTTCATGCGTAGCGATAAAGAGAGCGAAACAATCTACCATTCTTATCGTGCTTTCTACTGCGCATCTGCCGGACACACGATATTTTTTTTTTATTATTTTTTTTTTAATAGTAATATAGAGACCACATTTCCGATATCCCATCGCCCTATGGACTTCTTCCACGAGGCGCGGATTTAAAGACATTGTTAAAATTAAGTCATTGATGTTTATCTTTCCCAAACACAAGAAAAAATAAATTTCCATCTTGAACAAAGAAATGGCTTCTAAATTTATTAAAACACAATTGGTTCATATCGAGCAATATCAATATTGCCCCCCCCCCCTCCTTAAAAAATTTCCATTATCGGAAGAAATAAATCCGTACTTATTTATTTTAAAAAATTCGAATATTAACACGTTCCACTGGGCATTTTAAATCATTTGTTTCCAGTGTTTCATCGAAACGTGTCTTTTTAGAGATTGAAGAGAAGTGTCTGCGAAATAAAACAATGGTAATAAGTGTTATTTTTAATTTATTTATTCTCAAAAATGTGATAAAAAATAATCTTTCTTTCTTAAAAATTTAACTTTTTGGACGAGAATTCTTGAATTTTCTTAAAATTTGTCTTTTTCGCTAGTAAATTAATCTTTTTTGTTAAGAGTTGTTGAATTTTATTAAAAATTATTCATTTTTAATGTAAAATTCTACTTTTTGGTTCAGAAATCTTGAGTTTTAATAAACCTGTCTTTTTTGTAGTAAATTAATGTTTCCGATTAAAAATTCGTCTTTTTAGTTGAAAATTCAACTTTTTGGTTGAGAATTCTTGAATTTTAATAAAAAAATTTGTTTTTTTGGTAGTAAGTACATTATTTATTTAAAAAATTAATCTTTCTTAGTTGAAAAGTCCACTTTTTGTCGAGAATTCTTGAGTTTAGTTAAAAATTGTTTTT